>OVBJ01001127.1:171-33680 GCA_900406535.1 Noccaea bulbosa
TTTTCTTTTTGAGAATTTCCGCAATTGATATTTAATAAAAAAAAAAAAACTGGTTGTTTCACCCATCCATATCCATCATATCATATTCCGTTCCTTTCCGTCTTGTTTTATCTCATCATGTTCCTTCTGTTTCTTCCCGTCCTGTCTCTAAATATTATTAGGGGTAGGCGAAATTCGCGTCCCGTCCCTTTCCGTTCCTTTCAGTCCTATCTCGTCACTTAATATAATAAGAAGTAGGCAAAATTCCTTTCATGTGACATTGAACTTTTTGGACCTTGGGGCTATTCAAACCAAATCAGTTATGCTTGGAAAGCTTGCTGGTGGTTTGGCAAAGAAAGCAATCCATATTGTCAAGGAAAATGGCCACTCAAAGGAAATGTGAGTCTGTTTTCTGCTACGGAGGAGAGACAACAACTAGCTAGGAACACTCAGTCTCCATCGAATTAGCTTGTTTCTTGTAACTTGTAAGTAATCTGTATCTCACAACAATCCATATATAATAGAAAGGCATGAGTCGATATCTTTTGAGAGTACGAAACAGTCTTGCTTGAACCAAGGGACATATGGAGAGGATGTAAACGTTTTCAAGTGAGAGATATTGAGAACCGACCTGGTGGTTGTCGATTGCAAATTCTATAGAGAAAAGTGTCATTCTGAAATGAAGACGTGTATGGTGGTGTGGATGGGATGCAATCTCTGAAGAGAACCATAATCGAATTTATGCCTCTTGAGAGAGTCCATTCATTACCATTCTTCACATAGGAATTATTGATTCTATATTAAAATCAAAATGTTAAAAATTCCACATAGAATATTAATAAATATATATTTACTGTCAACTAATTTTCATTTGAAATATATATATGACTTTTCAGTGATTTCACATTAATGAAGTAACTTTATTGTTTCTATTTTGTTATGTACATAAGAAATTATATAAAAAAAGTTTTTATAAGACGGAACCACTTATTTTCACAAATTTCCAAAAAAAAAAAAAAAGATTATAACTCGTAGATTAAAATCGATAAGCCGACCCAAAAGAATCGACTAACCTGCTTTTTTGCCAACGTGCTTTAACACCCCTTTTCACAGCATATTTATTTGTATAATTGACATCTGATTACAGTCCAACAAGCGTACCGAGGAAAAAGGAAGTCAAGATTTGATGTAAGGGTGTTCACATTCAATGCACACGAAGTTGCTGAAGTGATAGTACCCAACAGACCAGACCAAATAAATAAACAGAATTTTAAGACTGAATATTATACGTGTAAGTTACTCAAACCTAGGATAAATTATTTACCCCCGACAATTTTTCCGTTAAAGAATTTACCCGCGACATTACTTTAGCTATGTATAATAAAATCTACGACAATATATTTTAAATCCTACCTTCTGTTACCAAGAATATTATGACAAAAAAATAAGAAGATAATATTGATATATATATACAAAAATTGCTGAATTTTGTTTCAGTTAATGTCACAGTTCTTTTATGAATGATGATAAATGATATAAATATTAGAGTTACCGTGTTAAATCGATTACGATTGTTTTCCTTTTTCTTGAATAATTAAAAGTATGAAATTAATATAATGCCAAATTACTTAGTATTTGTTACTTGTTAGACAAAACCTTGCATTAGGTATTTAGGTTATAAAACTGTAAACCATCATCAAATTTGACTAGAAAACTGCAATGCATGTGTTAGGCGGAGACGGGATGATTGCTAGCTAGTCGCAGAAAATTTTGAATGCTGCTAGCTAGATCCAATTGTTAATTAGTACGTGTCCAAGATCTTAAATAAACAAGTATATTAAAAACGTTGAGGTGGTGTTTCATATAAATTAAATAATGATTTTAGTTATGCCAAGAAAAGATAATGTTATTCTAACCTGTCAATTTTTAGACTTTGCTCTCTACCTATTGAGATAAAGATGAGTATAAAGTATTTTGATTGGTAAGATCAAAAACAAATTCGAGAGTGGTCAATAATAGAATTAAGGCAGGTAAGATATAAGCAAATCTATAAACAACAACAAAATTTGCGTTTGTTATGGACGTTTGACCATCCTGACCATCATTCGTTTACGTCAATGAGCAAGTCATTCTCAAATCACCATCGCACAATTCATAGACCACTAGAAAACATGTATTTTTAATAACTAAAGGCTTCCATATAGAAGTGAAATTCACTGAAATAAGTTCACTGCTGATTAACAAGAAACCATCATTGGAATAAAATAAATAAATTCTGTTACAAAAATATAATTTTTTTTCGTAAATACATAATTGTGATTGCCGTTCTAACGTTTTGAAACCAACTTTTGTCTGCTTTAAAATACAATTTCCATATATCATTAATTATATTACTAGTAAATTTAATTATCAATAACTACAAAATTATTACTGATACAAAAGACTTTTTGGTCACAAGAAAATGCATTTATTAAATTTACAGCTTATTTTTGAATTTGTTTTTGCATATTTTGGTTTTACATATGACAAAATCCAGAAATATGATTAAAAACATAAGTGATTATGCTTTTCATGTCTAAAGATAACATTGTATACAATTTCAAATTATATAAATCAAAAACTCTTTGAACACATTTTAGAATATAATGTATACGTAAAAAAAAAAAGTCAGTATGTATTAAAAAAAAAAAACGAAAGATATTTGAGAATTGATGGTTTGAAATATCCACCGACCTCGTCAAAAAGAAAACTTTTCCATACTTGAAGGGGACCCTGAATACTATATATTTAAATCAAGGATCCAGATTCTTTATTTAGTTAGGTTCTGTTAGAAAAACATTATTTATTTAGTCAGTAGTCATTATTGATATTAAAATTCAGTAGTCTTTTTTTTTTTTGGTGCACATTTAAAACTCAGTACTCTATCCCTTGAAATATTTTTTTTTGATAAAGATATCCCTTGAAATATAGAATAACCACTACTCAAAATGACTATGTGAACTCTATTATTAAAATGCTAAAATTTTGATCCTGTCGTATACGTACAGTATATTAATCTAGCTAATTATATTTTAAGTGAATGATCCAATCTACAGTATACGGATCTATGAGAGACAATTCAGTTTTTAACATATTGCAAATGCAAATCTTACAAACCATCTGCAGATGATACATATAACATACTCCACCATTTAAATTCCAAAATTAATCAAAGTGGTGATCTGAGCGTAGGAAGACTAATAATAATGAGAAAATTGTTATTTTATTGATCCCAACCATTATTGATTACTGTTCAAATTTTAAATTAGCTAGTTTAAGATATAAGCATATACTTACGAAAAATAATTTGAGACAAGAAAAACGAGAAACGTACAGTAGCTATAATTTTGTTTTGTTTTTTGTAGATTTCTTTTTCCCATTATTAAGTAAAATTGTAGTAAGAATAGTGGAGACCTTTGCTTGTTGACTAAAGAACCGACTGAGAAAATAATTAATAATATATGTTTAAATAACTGAATCTCTCATAATGTTCTAGGGAGAAAAGTTATTCTTACAATTCTATATCGTTTGGTTATAATAACTAATAAGATAGTAAGACACATTATACACGCATGGATATATATCTACACACTAGTAGGTATATCTGCATATATGCGCACACATATAATTAACATTGATAAGACTGTCGAAATTAATTGCCTACATGTGGGGAGAAAGTGTTCGTATGTTCCTAAATGAAACAATATACTCCATATGCCACTTAAATATTCTTGTGATCAAACAACTTTCATTAAGACTAACCAAGTGTCTTTGGCCTGGTGGTAAAGAGGCTCTGGCTGGAGTTTCCGTTCCGGGTTCGAATTCACTTGACCACAGAGTTTTCACATGGATTCCTTCGGCTCTCCAGGCCCCTAGAACAGGAGGTTTTTAAATGGACGCTTAAAAATCACTGGACCTGGACAAAGTCAAGTGGACTAGTCAGATCACGTTTAAATGGTCTGGATACTGGACTAGCAAAAAAAAAAAAACTTTCATTAAGACTATCACCAATTGGCTTCAATAATTATATTTTAGAATAGGAATATCAGTCATAAGAATATATACATTTCAACCAGTAAATATGCTGTAACGGATGTGAAAATAATAAATAGAAGTTCAGAAAATACATATGGACAAAATTATTAGGTTCTTGTTATTGGTGTTATGAAAAGTGGATGAGCCAGACTTTGTCGAAATGAAAGTCAGATGCTTCTAGAAAACAAAATTTCAGATACTCTAAACAATAGGGACCTTCCTTAGGCAGTAAGTGGTGTTTGAGGAATTATGGAATCTGGTTGAATGAATTTTTTCAATTACATCAGTTAGCTGAATTCCGCTGAGTGAAGAAAAAACTTCTACAAAAAGACAAATTTACGTATTCTTTTTTCTTTTCCTTTCAACACACACCCATTTTCTTTATTCATTTCAAAATTAAATATATTAAAATCAGAAAATGAAACTACAACTTATTATAACATCCTACCATTTATTTTCTATAATAAAATACTATAAGTTTTTTAAAACTATTATATATGGATTACTTCAAGAATAAGTTTGAATATAAAAATACATGTTGAACCCATTATGAAATACTGTTGAATCCAGCTGAATTAGCAAAAATATAAAATTTGCTGAATTATTTTTGAAAAATACACATTTTAAAGGATAAATTTTCAAAAATATACTTCTAATGTAGCAATTTTCAAAACTATATTTTTCTAATTTTAATCTATAAGTTTGGGTTCACTGATCTTTAATTAGAGTTTAGATTTTGGAGTTTAGGATTTAGATTTAAGGGTTTAAGATTAGATTTTAGGGTTTGTGTTTATATACGAGCGAAATTAATCCGAAAACACGGGAAATTTTTTATTAGTGAATTACTAATATCAAATCTATTATATTTGTTAAATGTATATTTTAATTTTAAAATTTCATGTTAAAAATTATTATGAAATCAAAATTCTTAAATATTTTAAATAACTTATTAGATTTAACTATTATTTAGTTATTTCAGAATTATATATATTTATTTTATTAATTTTATTGTGTAAATACTCCATCTGTCCCAATATATAAGCATTTTTAGAGGAAAAAAAAAAGTTGTTTCAAAATATAAGCATTTTCAAATTTCAATATACCTTTTTACTTTATTGATTATTGATTATTGTGTGACCAATTGTATTTTGTAGTTCTTTATAATTTATTTATAGATTATATAATATTTTATTTTTTAAAAATGTTAACAGAATTCTTGATTTTTGTGTTTTACTTTAAACAGCTTATATATATTGGGACAGAGAGAGTATTATGTAATTCTGTTACACCAATAATTTGTTAGGTATTTATTCTGCATTCAGCAACATTCAGCAGTTACCATTTACATTACTAACTAATCAGTCAGATTCTTCAAAAAATCAACATTTAGTTTCATCAAATTTCACATTCAGCAACATTCAGCAGTTACCATTTAGACTCTTAGTCAAACAGAGGGGAATCTATCATCTTTGTATGTATATATAATTTGTATACATATATATTAATAAATATGTATCTATTATCCAAAGTTCTCCTTATTAATATGGGATATACATCTGCTAAATTTTTATATAATTTTGTTTAATACATTCGATATAGCTAATATCATATAGACATAACAAATGTGGGTATTAAAAATCTTATGTTTACGTTACGTTATATATTATCTCTGTGTATTATACTGTTCTTGACTTTTTATGTGTACATAAATATTCAAAGCGCACGTTGTTTTACTTATAGTGTTTAACTTGTTAAATCGTTCTCAGATTCTTTAGTTTCTGATTTCACTGAAAGCAAAATTAGAAAATTTGAAGCCTAATTATGAAAATAACAGGTTCAATGGATTTGGTACATTTATAGAGTTGAATATCTAAGTCATGTTTCTTTCGTATCACTAAGTGCTTACGGAAAGAAGGTTCTCCAATGCACGAAAAAACAACAACTAGATTATATCCATATTAAGTAAGAAAATAGAAGAATGTTTCAAAGTTACAAGTGATTTATGACTATAAAACATTCCATCTTACAAATCAAAAGGTTTGGCTAAAAACAACTATCATTGACTTAAGAACCTAAAGTTCCAAATCGAGTATATTCGGATTTCGTGTGTGCCTTCACGCAAATAAATTAAGCTTTATAGCTAGAGTAGTATTTTTTTTTTTTGCCGGCAGCTAGAGTAGTAATATTAATTAATAGGTACATATTTCAAAATTGTTAATAAATGACTTATTTAGTTTTGCGAACAAATAAATTTTCAAGTTGATAACTTTATTATCAATTAAATCATTTTTTCACTAAAAATGAAAAAAAAAAGTGGTTGGTAAAAAAAAAATAACAATGGTGAAAAACATATACTCAACTGACTCTTATGTAATGTCTTTCTTATCGCTTACAAGTCTACAGCTCATATATGCACATTATTCGAATCTAATTTATGACAGGTAGTATAACCTACAGAGTATAACACAAAACCCACTATGCTGCAAAATTATGGCTTTTTTTTTTAATTTACTTATAAATAATGTTGAATTTATAGTAATCAACGAAAAAAACCCAGAGAATGATACAATCATCCGAGAGGGGCTTAAATGAACCTATAACGGCGTTGCGTTATTTGTTTACGAATCTAAATTTCAATGGAATTAATCTCTATTGGGCCGGATTATATGACGGATGATTTAAAAATTGTGGTCTGCACTAAACCCACATCAAAGATAATATATCGAACCCAGAATTTCATCAAAGATAATTCGAGAATAATTTGATTCAATTTTTCCTTTAACTAAACCAACCCAGAAACCAAAATCTGAACCGAACATCCTTAGCAATCCAATCAAAAGCAAGAAAAAAAAAAGGAAAACAAAAATGGTGAGAGAACTGAGAACTTGCAGAAGATGGGAATCTGAAAGTTTTCTTTTTCATTTTTTTTTTTCTCTTTTCTTTTCTTGAGATTAGGGAAGAACATTTCTACAATTGTGTAATTTGTTAAAAATATACAGAGAGGAAGCAAACGTTAAAACAAAGTAGAGAGATTATCTAAGCGAGATAATTGTATATCTGAGGATTACTCTTGTCTCTCTCCAAGTATTCTCGATCGATCAAACTCTCTATTCTCCTCTTCAAATCAGCCGGTTTTATCGGGAATTTCAGCTGCAAACAAAAAAATCATAAACAAAACCAAACCGGTTTACAAAAACAGAGCAAAATCTGTCTTTTGTTTTTTTTTTTTGCAATTCAGAAAAGCAGAAACACCAGTGAAGCTAAGAACCATAATTTATCCTAAAGAGAAAAGATTTACTGCGTATATCGAATCAAGAATTTTATAGTTTTTAGCAATGAAGTGAGCATGAAAAATATGTTTTACCTGTTGGAAGAGCTCAGTGATTAGAAGATTATGGCTCAAGATTTTTCTTGTCTTCATAATCCGAACAATGGCTGCATCAATCTGAAAAGAAAGTCTGTTTGTCAAAATCTTTTCTCGTTTTAAGGAACGAAAGTTTTACAAAGGTGAGGAAACAAACCTGGTATTGGCGGTCGTAGAACACTTTCTCGGTAGTACTTGCGTTCTCCTCTACCGTTTCTTTCATCTGGATTGCGTTTACCTGAACACCAAAGTTTGATCAATTAACATGGAGAAGATCTCTAGATCTCTGAAATGGGCATTAGGTTGTGTTATATGATTCAAGAAAAAGAAAAAGTTACCTTAATGCGATACAGGGGAGCTATAAATTCGTCATTGAAAACAAATTCATCACCATCCTCTACTTCTTTTCCTTTTGGAACCTGCAAAGAGATTTAGATTAGATCTCGAGAGTCTTTGCGTAACTGTTACAGAGTCTAGCCTTTTTTTTTTTTTGGCTCTACTACCTTCTGCAGGACACGAAATTTCCCACATGCAAGTGACTGCAAGGTCCTTCTTAGTTCCTTGTCTTCAATGTTTGTGGAATCTTTTATGTCTTGAAAGCTGAGTTTTTGTGCGTCGTTAAATAACATCAACACAACGGTCTGCAACATCAGAAGACAAGGCCTCGTAAGAAACTAAATCACATTACAACCACAGAAAACACAAAGATAAAACAAAGTAAAGAAGAAAAGATAAGTCAACAACTTACCTGAAACAGTGAAACGGAAAGCTCCTTTCTACCATTGGGGAACTCAGTCTTTAGAACACAGTGACCTGATGAGTTTTGCCACATTAACCTCCTGCCAATGTGCTTGCTTAAATAGAACTCTTTAAAGATATCCTGTCAAACACACACACACACACACAAACAGAGTGGGAAATAGAGAAAACCTTGCAAGAGAGCGAAAGAAGGAAAATATATCAAAACCGCTAGAAAAACCTGATAAACATTTAACTCATGCGGAAGTTTAGCATCCATTTGTGGATATGTTGGCCAGTACCTGCATTATGATGACATAAGAGGTTTGAAATTTTTATTCCTAAGCGACCTTGGTAGAAATGCGATGCACAATACATACCCTGTGGTTAAAACATGTACACTCATCTCGATTCCTGATGGTAGTTTTGCTCTGGCCTGGGATGATTGTTTGAATGACTCATTGATTTCCTTCGAGAGCTCGATATCCTGGAGATTTTTAACAGAAACAGAGAGAAAAGTGTTTATGATTGTTGCGCCTGTAGTGTGGTACAAACAGAAACAAACACCTCAAAGTGCATCGTAAATTTAATAAACAGTATTCTAATCTCTTTGTAAAGCTGAAAGACCCAAAACTACTTTGGAAAGCAAAGGGGAGAAAGAAAAAGGACCTTGAACATCCCCTCAAGCTTGTTTGTAAACTGGCTACCACACTCATTCTTAAGCTGCAGTTGCACCAAAAGGCGGGTGAGTGGATACGAAGTTAAGAACTTTTCACTGTGGGAAAGAGAAATGAGCCCAAAAGTACGTTAGTATTCTACCTTCGAGATCATGGATTTTTCGGCATCAATCGAAGCGCTCTTTCCCAACAAGAGTCTCTTTGCAAGATCCTTTTTGTAGAAAGCGTCAAACACATCTTTACCCTTGAACAAGGAAAATTAATTTTCAGCAACATGATTTACTAGATCGTCAAATAGTTGGTTTTGAAAGCAGGCAATGCCATGCAGACACACATAAGTATTAGAAGGAAGAAGTGGAGAGAACCTGGATAAATCTGAACAAAGCCAAGACTTTTTCAAGGATATTCTCCAACTCTTCTTCGGAAGTACCCTTATTCCCAGCACGGAGCTTCTCATCCAAAAATTTGGCTATAAGCTCAGCAGGCCGGTTCTGCAAACAGTCCAGGAGTATAAAGATGCATTTACTCATGTATTTAGACGTAAACACTTATGCAGAGGATTTCACATCTGTAAAATGTTGGCTACTTGCAAGGTGATGTATACTTGTAGAAGCACAGCCGCAAATACAAAAGAAGCCACACATTGAAATCGTGTTTCGAAGTTGAATTCTAGTGCCCAAAAAGAACTTTTATAGTAACATAAGTAGCAAATTTATGCATAGCCACCACAGTAAACCTCTTAATATCTCTGTATCGAAAAAAATTCCACTTAACTGTACAGCATTGTAATAAAGATTGGTATTTCTATACAAATGCATACTCCTTTTTACATGGTAGTGAATGTTTGTTAGCAAGAGATTAAGACAATCAACAAGAATATTAAACTCCAATACCTGGCGAAGATTAATCAGATGCTCAAATGAATCTTTAATAGTATTTCCAAACGATTCGTTCTTGGAAAAACTCTCTTCCCATATCGTGTCAAGAGAAGTCTTGAAGTCCAATAATGATTGCACCATATCTTTATCTTTTTCATCATCCATAACAATCCTATGCCCAGATTTCCTAATGTAGGAGCTTAGCGCCTGCCTCAGAAACTCAAACGCATCAATCCTCGATAAGAGGGTGTACAACCTCTGAAGGTCCTCGGTACGACGTCCATCCATTAATGTTGTGAAACCCTGAATGATTTAAAAAGATAAATTAGCTATATAGACCACGATTTGCCAATTAGCACATTACTACATAGATGACAAGAGAGTAAAACCTTATCCAGAATAGGAGATATGTGACACTCAAGAAGTTGCTTTTCTGTGGTTGCTATCAGTGGCTTCCTGGTCCCTGCGTCTAAGTATAGTATGCATCTTTCATTTTCTTCATGCAACCTCTCCTGCAAAAATCACCAGAAGGTACCTTACAGAGACTGTAGCTACTAATCACCTTTACTGATGTCTATCACAAGGAGAAAAAAAAAAAAAAAAAATACTTTAAGGTCATTCAAAGCACCTCGGCATGCTTCAAGTAGTCAGAAACGTCAGACTGCTGCATGTATTTCATTCCTTCTGCCGCATAAAACTCCGATGTGCATTCAAGGAAACGTGTCTCGAAGCTTTCCATATATATCCCTAGTGCAGTACACATCTTCAAAAGATGGCTCAATAGAGTCCTATCAACAGCTTCGCCCAATCTGCAAGACAATTCACATGCCAGGACGCGTCAGTGAATTCAGATGAAATAACATACAACACTCATGACCAATACTAGCAGCCACCTAGTCTTGGAACATACTGGAAATTAATCTTCTATAGAGGAGCTTCACGATTCACAATGTGACAGATGTACAATGCTTTTATCAATTATCTTTTATAAGACCAGAATAATGTTACAAAATTACCTTTCTTTTTCAATCATACTTAACAGACCGGTTACAGTCCTCTGCTCAACTTCATAGGCCAAGGAGAGATGCTTCCGGAAAAGCTGCAGACCCATCTCCCACAATGAAGGCACACCGGGGTTTTGTATCACATATTTTCTATCCAGAGACAAGGCAATACTACGAATCATCACCATCTGGTCACAAAAGTCTTGCCAGCATTTCTCGACAAGCGACAGGAATACAGACGGGTCAGTGTTCTGTCCAACCAGAGATTCTAAAGCAGCGGAGATGTGTACTTCACACTCCTTTTCAATCTCTTGGTAAAGTTTTTCTTCCAGCTTATGCAAGCAAAGGTTATCAACAGCCTGATGAAAACAAACAACCACGGTCTCAGAGAGATGCAAACAACTCCAAATCTTGATATAAAGCTATATAAAGTCGCATTTAACATCACCTGGTAAAGCCCTTCGTAATCAAAAGTAACAGGTTTCATCAGGAATATAGCTTGAATAGCTGACTGCAGCTTTGCCCATGTGTTCTTCTCAAAATTCGTAGGCAGGGTTGGTAGAGCTTCAATCGAATGAAAATCAAAGTCGTAATCAGAAACATTTAACCGATTCACATTCTCAATTGCTAGCTAGTCTCTAGTAACACAATGACAATCATCTTCCAGCTACAGATACAGAATTATCTTCACCTATGGTCAATTCCTTAGCCTAAACCAGTACAAAGACTCAGAGAGTATTCCCAATTCCATCAATCGCAGACTAAACTAAGTGAGACTACATGAACGTGAGAACAGATACCTCTATTGAGCTTGATGACGAATTTCTTCTTACTGGGTTGCGGAAGAGTAGCCTTCTTCCGGGAGAGATTCGCGGCGGACGGAGTGGGATCTTCTTCCGCCGGGAAGCCTTCTCTGTCGTTTTCGTCGTCGCGAGACTCCGGCGTCTGTTGGAGGCCGTTTCTGGCTTTCTTCATCGGAGCACAAGAGGAAGAGGAAGAAGAACAGGTAGAGCGTTTGGTGGGAAGAGACATGAAAAGGGTGAAATTGAAGGAAATGGAATCAGTAAGAAGACATTGATCGATCCAATGGCTTAAGCCTTTACCGCGAAGCTCTCTCTCTCTCTCTTTCTCTCTCTCTCTTTCTCTCTATGCTTCGCTTAGACAGACCTACGCCAAACCCACGAATGAAAAAAAGGAAAGAGAGAGATGACGAAAATTACTTCCGTTTTTATAATAACAAAAATTAAAATTTGAGCTCTGGTTTATGGTTTACCAAATCACCCGCTTAATTTGATTTGGGTTGGTTTGGTTAACTAAAAAACCGTAATTATTTGGTTTGGGTCTCGACAGATTCGGTTGCAAAGCCCAAATATCAACACCATGTGATTCATTAAAGCCCAATAAGCCCAAAAAGTTGACCCAATATTATTTTCCTAGCTTTGACTAGGATGTCAAACGTGGACGGGTCAATTACTCATGGATTTATTTTTTGACGGGTTTGAGTTCAATTTTTTGACCATATAAATTAATACAGTAGGTTTTAGTGGGTGGGTTTAGCGGATAAACTCGTTAGGGTAATAAGTTACCCATGGATTTATCACCAAAAATATAAAAATTATTTACCACCAAAAATATAAAATATTCATTAATTTATAACTAAAAATACAAAACATACATATTGCTAAGATATTTTATTAATTACTTTTAAACAATATAACTGAAAAATATGATGTTAATGAACCGAATGCATTGAAAGAAGATTCAAGTGTCTCTTAGATTATATGGTTTTATAATTTTAAAAATTTATTTTATGATTTTATCTTATGGTTTTATCAAGTTATTCGTATTTTATTTTTATTTTATCCCCAAATATTATTATGCATATGTTACTTTAACACTTTTGTTGAATTTGTTTGATAATACATAATCTGGTTTGAAAATTTTATTATTTAGTTATTTATATATGGATACCCATTTAACCCATGGGTGTTATCATTACATGTTTAGGATTATGAATCCAAACCCATAAAACAAATGGTCTAAAACATGTATGGTTTGAGTCGGGTTGGGTCGGATTACCCATTTGACACCCCTAGCTTTGACCCAATACTACCTTTTTTATGTTGTACTTTTTGCCGTTTTTTATATACTAGATGTCTAGCATTGTAGGGTTAGGAACTTAGGATTATGAATCCAAACCCATAAAATAAATGGGTTGGGTCAAACCCGACCCTTATAAATCTAAAACCTGTATGGTTTGAGTCAGATTGGGTCGGGTTACCCATTTGACATCCCTAACTTTGACCCAATACTACTTTTTCTATGTGAGATACTTTTTGCCGTTTTTTATATACTAGATGTCTTATCCACGCTATGCGCGGGTTCCATTTTAATATTTTTCTAAACTCTTGATGTCATTTTTTTTTCCCTTTCGAGTTCTATTACAAACAGTATATATATAACGTAAATCTTGACTTGAATCTTTGCTTTTTTATTACTTTTAATTGTATTTTTTCTCTGCATAGTTCAAAAAAAAAAAAAAAAACCTAGTTGTTGAATTTGTGTTTTTGAATCTGATATGTTCCATGAAACAATTGTGAAACTTGAATTAACATAAAGTAATATTTAGTTTGTTTAGATACAGAGTAAAAAGAGTCTTGATCATTATATATGGTTTTCCACTTGAATTATGATTATCTTCCTCGTGTTTTTCTTTTTCTTCTCTTATGAACTTCTCAACTTTCTGCAAAGATGAATCAATGACAAATATTTTGATTAGTAAATTATCGTTTCTTCTATGTGTATATTTATTTGACCAATCTTACTATATAGATAGACCGTTGTATATTTTTTTGTAGACAATATTTTTGACCGTCTTATGTCCATCATTATCTGGCTTAAGAATGGTTAGACTTTCGGGAGATGTTACCCGTGAGTGTGCCATGTACAGTTGCCCGTGACTGAAAACGTGTTAAGGTAAATAGAGTAGCACTGATTTCAAGCTTTGTCCCTGATTTTTGTTAGTTGTCATCGCAAAGCATACTCTTATTGGAAAATGTCTTCTTCGAAATGTGAAAGGATGCTTCGAGCCCGGTGGTGATAAGATTATTCTTGGTAGAATTACTCTTTTTCCTGCATGTGTGCCAGTAACTATCTCGGCCTCAGTCAATCTTTCTTCCAATCTAGTTATGATAAAACTTGTACGATTGCATATACCTTCCTTTTGATTAATGTTCTGAAGCAGCATTATTGGAGCTCCAACTTTTAAAGACAATTTATGTTTCGGTAGTCCTGCAAACTCTAATGAGTTTAAGTATTCAACTGTATATAGTGACTCTTGGTTTGTAGATATCGTATCTACCTTGCATATGTTGTCGGAGCTGAAATAATCTTTTTCTGTTCCTAGCATTTGTGCTAACATGTATGCATTGATCTCATCAACTGTATCATTTCGTGGAGTTAGAATCGCTCTCTCTGTAATGTTTGCATGTGTATTTCTTGACTGTTCTCTTTGTTTGCTTCTTCATATATATCATGCATATGGTTTCCCGATGACTGCATTAGAAATTTGGGATCAACTACCACTATCTGACCATTATCGTCATTGACAGTTGTTGCTTCGTTTGCAGGTACATTTCCATCACCAACATTTAGCAGCCACGCCGTAAAACTTTTTTCTGATTCTTCGAGTCTCATGTTCTGTTTCAGGACGAAGACTTTCAATAGTCTCAGAAGTATGACTGCCTGATTGATGCTAAGACTGTATCGGCTCGAGATCCTTGTGGAATAACTGGCAGCATTTGTCTGAAGTCCCCACCTAATAGTATAGTTATAACGCCCTGACCGTCCATCCCGGTGAGTCACCCACGCTCTTTCTCGGCCCGTGGGCTCACCCCTGTCCGACAGTCGGTCTGTTATTTTTGGGAGGCTCTATCGACTTGTTTACTATCCCTGCAATCAACACCCGACCTTTCCTCGTATTTTTTCCTCACTCACACGGTTCCACATACCACTTTCTGAAAGGTCACCCATCCTTCCACTACTCCAGCTCAAACACGCTTAACTTTGGAGTTACTTATGGGCTTTTGACCAAAAACGTAATTGCACTTTGTTGACATAGGTAGCCAAATCAATTATCTTAAACCTCTTCTCATATATCACAAACCGGGATGTTACAACAGTCTTGCCTCCGAAAGGCATGTCTTTAAATTCTGCCTTTTTTGGACATCAAATCTCGTAATTTTTTATCTAGGGCTTCAAATGCGTACATGTGTTATTGGTGCCTCATCCCATATGATTAGATTAGTATCTTCGATTTATTGTGCAAACATCGATCCTGGCAATATATGACACATTGAATCTTCGTTGACATTCATAGATATCTTAATGTGTTGTCTTTTTTGCAGTAGAAGCAATGCTGAGATGCCAAATGAAGCAACAAGGAGTACCATTTTCTTTTCTGATCGCAGCTTCGAAATGATGGTGTTGTAAAGGTACGTTTTTCCTGTTCCCCGTGGACCGTAGAGGAAAAATAGTATTCTCAAACCATTTTTAACGGATTCTAGAACTTCATCATAGACCTTTCTCTGATGCTCACTGAGACTCTTGAAACGTCTGCTACGCGCGGGTAAAAGACCTAGTATGGATAAAAAGTAGGCAAACAATGATATTTTAAAAATATATATGTACATAACCGTACTTTCGAATCTAAAGAGTGTTCCACATATTGTTATAGTTGTAAGTTGTAACAGACTAGTAAATGTTTTTTTTTTTTAACAAAATACAGTCTTGGGCTCACATTGATAGTACTCTTGTAAAAAGTCAAGGCATTTTTAAAAGGGAATGAGGTGTGGTAAAACACTAAAACTCATTTGAACACATAATACAATATTATATTATAAGAAGAATAATAAAATGTTAATATTCTCATACATAAAGTCATAGCTTTTTGACAGTATATTATACAAATGATCATAATTAAAAGTTAGATTGATAAAAAACGCTAAATTAACTTTGATTTTTGCTTTATCTCCTACGTCGATGTTAAGGTTTTTCTCATTAGTATTCAGAACAAAGGTCATTTTCATAATCGTTTTAAACTTTTTTGTTCTTTATTGAACCACAATGATTTTAAATTATACACAAAAAATAAACATTTTCTAAATTTGAATAAAACATCCTAAAACATAACATGATTTCATTAACTGATTTCATGGTTTGAGAAAGTTGGCATCACTCACAATTACAAGCCTCTGTCCCAAGCTGAACCACGTTTCCATAGGCGAAGACAGTGTAGTCACCTTCTTATTTAAACCCCTTCAGAAACTTGACAATTTCCTCTGTCCTTCAAAGCCCCAAAAAGCTCCTCGTTCCTCTGAGCAGCAGAAGTATTATTACTCGATGAAATTAAGTCCTTCAAAAGCGCAGTTGTTGAACTGATAAGCTTTGACTCAAGACCTCTCCAAAGATCATCATCTTCCTTTCTCAATGCCCTGAGCTTAGAAAGCTCCTCATTAGCATGGTTTAATTTTTCCTGTAAACGTAAAACTAAAATAAGATTCTGGAAACAATATACTACGAAAACAACAAAGTAGCACGAAATCGCTATGAGAATATTGACATATACGTTTCCTAATTCCCATAAAAAAAACAACACATAGTAGAACGAAAGTTGACAAATAGCTTTAGATGTTTCCTAATTCCGATTAAGAAACAACACACAGTAAACGAAACCGAAAATTCAATCCAGCCTAGTTTTGCCGTTTTTTTATATATGTATCTTTGCTGTGTCATTCGAATTTTAATGACGAGTTGATAGAAAATAAATAGCAGTAAGAGATTCATTAGAGTTAATAGATTCTTATAAATTTCAATGGATAACTATTTTAAGATTCTAAAATACACATATATTATCAGGACTGTGTCTTCTGTTATTTTATAAGAAAACATTAGTTTTAAGTTCAAAGTTCAAACAGCATGACACGAATATATTGGTGTTATTCTTTTGGGTAGGTTTTACTCAATTTGAGAACTATGTATTGTCGGTTCTACGAATTGTTTTTCTTTTCTCTATATAACTTGTGTTTAAATGGATTTTTTGTTTTTTTTTAAACTACTTAGCTGCTTGTTTTTTCATTGACGTCGGCAAAAATGGTCTCTCTCTTAAGTTTTGGCGGAAAGAAAAGTATTCCTTTTTGGGGGATCTCCTTTTGTAATTCTTGATGCGAATCGTCACATATAATATAAACATATGCAAAAACGTGAATCGACACACACATACAATCCCTCTTTTACATGTCAAAGCCATGTGCCCAAAAAAAGCCATGTAAATGTTTAAAAAAAAAAAAAAAAAAATACTGAACATCCTCTGGATAATAATAAAGAGAAAGATGGTTCTTAGAAGTGACTAAAGAAACATATACACAATCCTATATATACGATGGCCAAACACTATGAATTGCTTACAAGGATATAATATTACATACCATATATACAGCTTATGAAATTACAGTGTAATGGAGATCAATGCCGAACCCCACGGTACTCTTTTGTGTTAATGGTCATCTAGTTCTCACTAAGTGTTTGTAATCAGACCAAAAGGTCAAACCATCTTCTGTGGCTTATGACACAAGATAAGACAGCTACACCAACGATAAGCTGTTTCAAATATAAAATTTGAATTTTTATTACAAGTTTCCAGTGTCTTACGTGTCTTATCCATTAATGTCGCACCCAAGTTTACATACTTTCAATAAAATGTTTAGAAATTCTCATTTTTTTGTCGTTTGTACCAAAAAAGGTGGAGGAAAAAGAGAAACATACACATAGATTAAGGCCCTTTCTACGTATGCGCGTCATAAACGGAAAAGACTTTGAATTGTAAAATAAAATTTTAATCTAAATTAGTGTAAAGAAAAAAGCACACATAAAAGCTTTTAGCCATGCATGCACGATGTTTACTGGTTATCGAGAAAGCGGTATCGTTGAAGGATAAGACCTTAACTTTCTCTCGCGTATCATAAAGGTTGTTTTTCTTATGCATAAATCTTGTCTCTTAATCTTATCCATATCCACAAAAATTCAATTTTGTAGGCCGCTCTATGATGAAAAAGTTCTCTTAATGCTTACACCATTTTGACTCGATTATGATTATGTATATGTTTTTAGCATAGAAAATGGCCTACGATATAAGTTTTTCATTTGGCGTCAAATTTATATTATGTCTAATGTATGTAGCGAAACGTAAATATCTTTGTAATATGCAGTTATATATATATATATATATATATTGCCATATTGGGCAATTCAAATATATAAATTAAAACTTAAATGTATAACGTCATAAAAGAATCCACAGACACTTTGTAGACTCATATCGAATTTCACTTTTGGTGCTTATTAATCATTTAAAATTTAAAATATGCATAGACACGTACTTATAGACTCATTGCAACTAAAAGTATTAAAACATGTGTCGGTCCAGTCTAACCTAGACCCCCCGGGCAAGCTTTATTAATGCTGACAATCTGAATCTTTTTTATAAATAGTTGGTAAATGTGCAATCATCTTTTTCCATCAATTATCTTACCAGTTATACGGTCTTAAGTTAACGTGATTTTCTATTTTCAAAAAATAAACAGTAAATTTTTACGTTTTACAGGGACACGACACGTAGAATAGTACTGGCCATGTAGGAGGCTTTATCTTCTTCTTTTTTTGGTTAAAGGGCTTGTAGGAGGCTTTATCGGCAACATCTTCGTCCTGACACATTCCAAAATAATCTAGCTGCCTCCAACGTTAATTCATGCGGGATAATTTAACGATATTTTCCAACGCTCGCCTAACCAAGCACATGGTCCAAGTTGCAAGAAAGGATTAAGGATTAACCGGTTTAGTCATTGTCGTTACTGAAACCCAACAGTTGGGTCATGGGTGTAGATACATTTGTAATACCCGGCCCGATCCAGAGATATGGTAATTCAGCACGCAAAACCGGATAAAGTAAATCCTGCAGTAAAGTGTAAATACTCTACTTTTTCACGCACTAAAAAAGTGATCGAAACCCTTCTATCGCAGAAACGTCTTCTAAGCTTTGTTTTTGTTTTTTCAACAGGCTTCTAACATTTGTTTTAAAACATATGTATATCATCATGATGCTCTTAAGAGCTCTGATCGATATCCATTAATTTATTTTTCTTTGTCCATAATATTTATTCCATAATATTCTCTTCTTTCCGTTTCTCAACCTCCTACAATCACATGCATGACATTATATAGTATTTCTGACTTGGACATCAAAATGTCCACGGAAAAACATCACACCTGTTTTCAAGGAATTCTTGAATATTTGTTAGTTAGAAACGGTTCGTTTGTTCCCCCAAAATGTCAGTTTACCCGAAAAAGCTTGTAACTCTAATGAGTTCGTTTAACCGAAGTTGGATTCACAAAAATATGTTCGAACATTACAATTAACAAATTAGTAAATCACTCATTTAGTTGAGTCAACTGAGTTGACCAAAATAATTAGACGTTTAACAAATATAATAAAGAAATTGCTTGCTTCATATACCCCATGAATTAGCTTATCATAAAATGTAGTAAAAAAACAATCTATAGACTTCTACATCTTTGATGGACTCCAATAAAATTTGGATAAATGCAAATTCATCCTAAATGGAAGATTTCTAGCGGAATCCAAAAGTGTTATACAATTCCACTCATTTTTCTCTTTCTAATGCGTTATCCATTTACATACCCCTTAAAATATAATTTGACAAATTGTTAGGCCGGTATGGTATAATTACGTCATTCATCGAATCAATCTATAGAACTGACATAAGTCGACCGGTAGTCCATTCTCAACCGCAAAATTAAACTTTTAAACGTCGAACAAAAAGTTTTCAGCCAACTATAATCTGGCCGATTTGGATAGTTAACTGATTCTGACGCATTTTCACATATTAATTCAACCCAATATCCAGCGATAAATTGGATTTCATTTATTTAGTTACAAAAAAATTCAGTCGCTTGACATATGATTTATTATAAGTTGTATACATGTGTTCAAAGAAAGCGGCTCTTGGTGTCTCGTAAAAGAGAGTAGATTTAATATTATAGAATATAAAAGAAGACACTACGGTATTTTAGAATGAATCGATGCCGCCAAAAGTTTCACTATAGCTAGCCAACCTTTCGAGAAAACGAATTGACTATCGTCTACGTGATCAGATTTAACCCTTTATTTTTATCATTAAAAAAATTAGTAAGTAGAAAAATTAATAAATTAACAAATCAATCGTCAACCAAACGCTCACAGTTGCTGTTCTTTTTTTTTTTCAATATCAAGTGATTAGAATATTACCGATGGTTGCAATTAACCGACGGCCCCCAAGTGTGTGACACTGCTCCGCCAACTTGTCTGATTCCCCTTGAAAGCAACTAAGCAACATTATCCTAATTGACAGTTTTATTTTAAGTTTTAAACGTAATAATGCTTTTAGTTATTGTCAATTTAAACATAGAAATCTCTTGGTTTATTTTAAAATTGTGTCAACAGACTCAACACTAAGGGCATGTATTTATTACCTATTGTCTTGAGACAAAAAAAAATTGTCTAGAAGAGTTTTCCATCTTGAATTGAATACATCACGCGAAACTGCCATACATACGAAGAATTTATTATCAATGGAATGTGGATATATATGACAAGTTGAAAACCCAAAATATCAAGATACTAAAAAAAAAAAAAAAACCACTACAAGGGGGGCTAGGGGTAGGGGACCGNCTAGTGGTAGGTGACCGGATTGAGAAGATAAATCCCCCCGGGTTCGATTCCCCCTAGCTACATACTAGTGGCCACCCGGACTAGCGTTAAATCGCAAGAATACGTGGACTGCCGTGGGCTTCGTGGGATTAATCGGTTGACCTTGGTCGCCGGATCCCCACGGTTATCAAAAAAAAAAAAAAAAAAAAAAAAAAAAAAAAAAAANCGTTTCATTTCATCAAGATGGAGAAATTATGCATTATATCACGTGTATAGTGTATACTACTAACTTATTCGATAATCAGCTACTATGATAACCTATTTTGTTGGATATACAAAAACATTTTGGTGCCCTGAGAAATCTTTAGTTTCTTGATTTTTTTTAATAAATATTGGTTTCTGGTAAATAATATTTCACATTTTTTTTTTACTTTTAAAAACAATATGGTTTGTATCTCCATTTTTGAACTTTAGTCTAAATGAACTTCCGATATTTTTCAATTAAAAAAAAGGTCTTGAATAAATTATATTTCGTATATATTATATTTCCTTAGAGATTTTAATCTTAAAACTTTAAAGGAGACACGGAGGAGGCTTCCTTTACTGTACAATTCAATCCCTTGACACGTCAAGTCAAATCGGATCTCCAATTAGTTTTTGTCTCAAGAAATTTAGTCGATGGTATTTTTGTCATTATAAGGTTAGGATACACTTCCAGTCAAGATTCATGCGAGAATGTAATCATTATTATTCGAGTCGTATGAAATTAGCATTAAACTAATCACCATTAACATTGTATTGGAAAAACTCATGATTCTTTAACCAGGTAGACCAAGTCATATAAGTTAGATATCATATTCCTAATAGTAATAAGTTGCAAATAATAAGAAAAACATTAAGACTCTTTTGTGACTAATAACCCGTTCGAATTATTACTTTATATCTTCAAGTTTTAGCTCAAACAATATATGTTTTAGCTTAGATTTAAATCAAATTCTTATATATATACATGCATGACGATTTTAAAACATATTATTAATTAAAACTTTAAAAAATACTTAAGTTTAAAAAAAAATATAATTTACTTAAGCTGGGATTTAGTAGTTCTAAAAAAAATCTTTTATAACTAACTAAAACAAGGATGTTGAATTAACAAAAATTATTATTTGAAATGTATGTATATATATATCCTTTTCCTGGATTATCGTAGAATAAGCTTTTGGAGTGTATATATTGTATAGCAAAAGTTTATCGTAATTACTCACCTACTTAATCGAAACAACATTTTCAAATATTTTCCGGCACTTTAAGAAAACTTTGCAATTTTATATTTTGTCCACTTATGTGTATCGGTGTATCCCATTCTTATTCTCCGTTTTTGTTTCCTTCTTAATTTAATAACGTGGCTCACTTTTTTAATCAAACCAATCGCTAGCACAACTTGTTGAATAGATGTAAACAAAACTCGCACAAAATAAGAATGCAAATTTTCTTTTCATGGAGTCTGTATATGTATTATATAAGCAAAAATTACATACATATAAATATTTTTGAAACCTAATATATCATTTTTAATATGAAATCCCTCGTTGTGGTTTATAGAAAGCCGTCAATGGATAAAAAAGGCATCAGTGAGAAAAGCAATATAGGGAAGGCAAAGCTAAACAACTAAAAAACATTAAAAAACAAAAACTTCAAAACTAAACCTTTTCCTTTCACAAAATAAAAAAAAACCAAAAAAACACGGAGAAAAAAAATAAAAAACAAACAAGCAAAGAAAAGTATTCTTCTACTTGGCTGGCTTCTTGTGTATGCCTATAAATATTCCTTTAAACCATTTCTTAAAACCCAAAACCTTCACATTCTCTCTCTCTCCCTCTCAACATGACAACAAGAACATTCACAAGACTTTCTAATCTCGTTAATGTTTTTCTCCTGCTTTCTCTCGTATTCTCAGGTGATTATACTTTTTCAATCGTAATTTATATATTTACATGAGATTTTCAAACTGAATTAGTAATTTATGATGTAGGTTGCCGCGTTAGAAAAATCAACGTCTAAGATTTCTAAATAAAAATGAAACTGTAGATTTTGGCACCTTTGGTTTTCAACGTTTGTTTAATATTAAAGTTTTGGGCATTATTTTCTAAATATTCCGATTCTTTGATTGGATATAAATGCAGGGAATATACTACAAAGAGTAACGTCTCTTGGCATCAATTACGGACAAGTTGGGAACAATTTGCCTTCACCAGATAAAGTTATTAACCTCTTGAGATCTCTAAGGATCACCAAAACAAGAATCTACGACACTAATCCTCAAATTCTTAGTGCCTTTGCAAATTCAAACATCGAGATCATCGTCACCATCGAAAATCAAGTTTTAACGTTGTTACAAGATCCTCAACAAGCTCTCCAATGGGTGGATTCTCACATCAAACCCTATGTTCCGGCCACAAGGATCACCGGAATCATGGTCGGAAACGAGCTTTTTACTGGCGAAGACTCTAGTTTAATTGGGTACGTCATCTGCATGTGTTTACAAAAACTTGCTATATATTTTTATAGGATTAGGTGTGATAGCTTTTGTCCAATTAGGCTAATTTATTTTTTTTATTTTTTTATTATTATCTAATAGATACATGATGCCGGCGATGATCAACATCCACAAAGCTTTGGTTCAATTAGGATTAGACAGATACATTCAAGTCTCATCTCCGAGCTCTCTAGCTGTCCTCGCCGAATCTTATCCTCCATCGGCCGGAAGTTTCAAGCCAGAGGTTTCCTCCGTGATGCAACAACTGCTAGATTTCTTGGAAGCCACGAAATCTCCTTTTTGGATCAATGCTTACCCTTACTTTGCCTACAAAGATAACCCAGACAAAATCCCAATCGATTACGTTCTATTCAACCGTAACATCGGCATGACCGATCCCAACACAAGACTACATTACGACAACATGATGTATGCCCAAGTCGACGCAGTTGCTTTTGCGGCTGCGAAATTAGGGTACCGTAACATAGAAGTTAGGGTTGCGGAAACAGGGTGGCCTTCAAAAGGAGATGCCGGAGAGATTGGAGCGTCTCCTTTGAATGCTGCCACGTATAACCGGAATCTGATGATGAGGCAATTCGCCGGAGAAGGAACGCCGGCGAGGCCGAATTCGAGGCTCGATGTTTATATATTTGCATTGTTCAATGAGGATATGAAACCGGGTCCTACTTCAGAGCAAAATTATGGAATATTCCGACCTGATGGATCATTGGCTTATAATTTGGGATTCTCTACCATGTCAACTACAACGGCGAATTCAGAATCTTTCACTTATTCATCCTCTGCCACTAAGGTAAAATTAAAGTTTATTATTATTCCTTCGCTTTTTTGAAATATTGGGGTCACAACGAGAATAAATATTTGTGATGGGACTAAATGTGTAATAATGACTTGCTCTGTTTTTTCTATAGGCAATGAAGAAGAAGGCAAAGACGAGCTTGGAGTATTGGACGATTTTTGTATTGGCGATTATTCCAGTTGTAATGTCGAGATTATTTTAGAGAGAAACAATATCGAGAATATATTTACGCTATTGGTTAGGATATTTACGTAAAACAAATTTAATTACGTTCGATAAATATAATAATTTCATTCAAATTTACAATCAGAACGGTCATCAATCGTTAAATTATAAATTCATTATTGTCGTCAACAAGTAAAATGGACAACATGTTACATGATATGGATCTCAGTAATATTAGTGATTAATAAATAAAAAACATGTTTTAATGGCGACTTGTCCCACTTGAAAAAGCTTTGTGCAACTTTGACCTCTAGGCATAGAATCGATTAACACTAGCGGTTTAGAATCAACCACAAATTTTGTTATTTTTTCTGTAATTCAAGAAGTATGACATGGCTTAATTCATTTGTAAATATAATTGGATATTTTAAATAAATATGATCCCTAGACGTTCATATACATTAGAATGCAAACCTTACGAAAAACTGGAACTGAAGCTAAGAAACAAAAAGGCCATGAAACAAGAGCTTATTATGCTCACGATGCAAATCCACATGCTCATTTCCAATTATATCGGCTACATATACTCTCTTGTTCTAGCCGCAAAACGATGCGTTTTGACCTTGGAATTATTAGAGGCAAATATGTTCGTTCTCTCCATCTGTGTTAATTAACCATCTTCAGTACTATGTGATTTCTCTTACCTCCTAATTTAATTTACATGATACAAAAATTTAGCCGCACGTACTGTAAAAAAAAAATGTTGTCCAAAGAAATTATTTGCAGCTGGTTTATGACTTTATGCCCTATTACGCTACTATATTTTGTAAATCTCAAATTGAAGAAGAAGAAGAAACTAACAATCAAACCATGCCAAAAAGAAGAAGAAGGCGAACAAATCATATATGCAATTTATTTTCGTATACTAGAACTAGACTGTCAAAAAATGCACCCATCATTCTTGGATATAACAGAAACGAAAATTACAAAAGTGCCACGGGAGGAACAAAATCGTTTCCACGTACCGGTAACGATGCGCTCGGTTTTGTGGAGATCTCTATGGCTGTGTAGAAAGACCACAGAAGAGAGTGGTAGCGGAATTAGGGTTCTGGTTATGGCATGGAGAAGAACCGGAAGGAGGCACGAATCCTTTGGGAAGCATAACCGAGAAAGTATCCGGTCGGATTTGACGGTTAAAACCGTTACTAGTCTTCTTGGTCATCATCTTGAAGTAGTCGGCACGGTGATGATGAAATTGAAGACCACGGCGACGAATGATATGGCGATAGTAGTAGTAGTTGCGATTGTAACGACGACGAAGGTGGTGGTCTCGTTGCCGGTGGTTCAAGATCAACGGCGTCATTTTCTTGATGTAGACGAGTTGGTGCGACGATTCGTCGCCGTTGAGAGATGTCTCCGTCTTCTGTGTAGATTCTCTTGTTTCTTGCTTCGATGATGATGATGATGATGATGGTGAGATGAGAAAGACGAGAGTGAGGATGAGAGAGACGATTAAGCTTTTGAGAAGGTTATGGTTTGTCAAATCATCCATTGCGATTGAGAGAGATGGAGAGAATTATGTAAAGATGAAACAGACGATGAGAATTGCGAGGCAATTTCAAAGTTTTATAATCGATCTCGCTAATTAACTATCCGTTTACTTGTTCAACATTAATATCAACAAATTGATTTTAATCCTCGTCGATATTGCTAAAACTTTTTTTTTTTATTCATTCGCAAGGTTATTTTTCCAGAATTTGTTTCATAACAAATAAAAAAAGGGAGTATTATTATTAGTTGTTTTAGTTATTATTGGGCTCATTATTGAGATTAGGCCCATTTTAGATGATCTAATTATTATTGTGCTCATTATTGAGATTAGGCCCAAAATTCTCTCAAGGCATGTGACTTGTTTTGTATGAGAATTTTGGTCAATGTTTGCTTTATCAAATTTATTGACGATCTAATTTTTCCTATAAAACTGGACTAAATATTACATTAATGATATACACATACATACTCTCTATAGAAGGCAATGTTTTGATAATACAAGAGTCACGTTAGGAAGTCTGTATGAGAAAAAAACAAATGATCACCATCTCTAATGACATCTATATCATCTATTTCTGCGTTTTCCGCATTGGTGACCATTGTGAAGCTTCGGTTTCCAAATTTCTCACCTGCAAAAAATTTGCAATTTATTTAGTTAATATGAGGAACTCTTATGGAGCAAGTCTTTGTGTTTTTATTGTTTCTTTACTTTGCATTTTTTTTTTTCATATTTCAGTAGCCTCTTAGCTTATCAAGAAAGTAAAACAGCTTACCTGCAAGCCTTAGAAGCTCTTCAATGGAAGTAGGCAAGATTATCAACTTCGAACAATCTTTTTCCGGTGACTTCAAGTGGATGGTAACTCTCTTATCTTTTGGTTTAAAAGCCTCATGTTTACTAGATGTGACCGCGTTGCTGGATCTGCGGTATGGATATGTTTGATGTGAAGGAAATTCAAATGAGGTGAGATCTGGATTGGAGAAACTTTTTCCATAAGTTTCTTTATGTGGCTTTTCCCCTTCTTCTATCTCTATCCTATGTTCTTGACCTCTTCTCCTTTCACCACTACCATCTTTTCTTGAATCCAAATCAATATTTTCTGAATCATTATCCAGTTGTAAGTATCTGTGGCCCTGTCCTTGATCACTAGCATTACCTTCTCCTCTCTTATTAGGACCACCACCAAGCCACTCCTGAAGGAGGAAGTCTGGTTCGTTGTTTTGATCATCAATTGCTACTGATTGTTTCCCTCTAAGTTTCTGCAAATTTCATCATCAAATATTTTGAACTTTTATAGTGAAAAACTCTCTGGATTAATCTCAGTTGACAGATATATGCATGGTATCTTGCTGACTTACCATGAAGAGATTGTTCATTATGACACGTCCATCTTCAACATGAGCTCTCATAGCACTCATGAGAGATGTTTTGCTTACCCTTAGTATTTGAGATAGCTGAGTTGTTCTAACTGTGAAGGGTTGTGGTGTATAGCATAAAACTCCAATCTCTCCAAATGCATCTCCAACTACTCCCTTTCCTTGAATCTATACAAAATGTGATGATTGTGGTTATTCCTTATTTGATTGTTTCTGTTTCTTTCAGATGAAACATATATTGTTGGTGAAATATTATGTCTACATACCTGATCTTCTCCATCAATGTACACAGTAAAATCCTGAAAAATTCACCACCAGAAAGAGTCATATAATGTTATAAGTCAAATCAGAATTACTTTCTTTATTTTTCTAGGATTTTCAATCTAAGTCACTCACCACTGCCCCTGAGACCAAGATGTAAAGATCTGTAGGAGCTTCGTTCTGTAGAATTACATCCTCTCTAGGTGGAAAGTACTCAGCATCTATATCTGAAACCTTAGTCAGAAATGGTAAATCGAGTTGGTAACCTTATGGAATAACAGTATAACAGAAACATAAGAAAAAGATATTTGGACAAGACGGAGTTTTACAAAAAACATTTGAGTATTTTTACCAACTGGAAGAGGAAGTTCTGAGAAACTCCTTGAAAGAGGTAAACATTCTGAACAATCGGGAGGAAGAGATAGTTTGCGATGCTTGACCGGATCGCTTTAGGCAAACCATTCAAGGTCTCCTGTTGTTTCAGACCTTCTGTTTTGAACTTCAAGCAAACGTGTGACAACATTTGGTCTTGTATGTTTGGTGGTAGTTGGTTTCTTGATGCAAACTCTGAAGCAGCTCTAACTGTATCTCTCTGTTGAAATTTTCAAAAGAAACCATCTTTTCTTTATTAGTTTAACTCAGACGTTTATTATACTTTATATTGTAAAGTGATCCCAAAAAAAAAAACTTACAAATGCTCTTGTACGGCTAGTCCAGTGAACAACAAGGTTGGTCATGTTTCCAATGAGGTAAGATGTGAAGCCAAGGTTGAATAGCATGTAAAAGACGTCGAACAACATTTCTCTTGGATTCTCAGCGTGTAAGTCTCCGTATCCTGTTGTTGATAATGTCGTGATTGACCAGTAAATAGCAGTCACGTATCTACTCCATAGACTTGCCTCCTTGAAGTTTGGGTACACAGCTCCGATCCATGTTTTGGTTGGATCCGGATATCGATCTGCGATGAGGTAGTTGAAGCATCCAGCACAATGTACTGCAAACAGTGTGACCTGATATACGCAAGTATACGTTGTAACTTGAAAGTTCTTTATTTTATCAACAAATTAAAGTAGCTTATATAGATGAAAAGAAGAAGCTTTTTTCCTCTGTTTTTGGGACTTACCGAAATGAGTTTTGTGCATCGTGTCCAGAAATAGTTGAAGCGTATATCTTTCTCAAGCCTGAAGCAAAATGATAAATGAGTGAGAGAAAGAGAGAGTAAGCACTGTGCTGATCTTCCAAATGGTTTACTCAGAGAAAAAGAAAATGGTTTGTTTATGATTTAGTATTGAATCAGAACCTTGCGAAAAGAGAGCTAACTCGTCTGAGACGCCAGAGCCTGAGCATACTAAGAAATCTGAATGCTATGTCACTTCCATTGTAGTTAAAAAAAAGACTCAGTGACTGAAACGGAGCTGTGGAGCAGACATCAAAGGCGAACCAAGTAGAAAGGTACCTGAATAATGTTTCATGTCCCAAAAAAAAAAAAACAGAACTTTATATGAAAATTAATATGTTTCCTTTAGCAACGCAAAACCATGCTAGTTTTATGTAATTTTTACTAACCTTATAGCTATTTTCTTAGGATTATCGACGAGAAGATAAGAGTGGCTGTCAAGATAAGCAACGAAGAAGGTGAGAATGATATCAATGGCGAAGAAGCCGTTGACAATGTTGTCTATGATGAAAAGAGCGTCTTTCTTCTTGTAGGTGATGAAGGCAAACTCAAAAGGACAAATCCAAGCTGAGTAAATCACGAGGATGACCAACCACATCTCCCATGCACTGAGTTCAACATTAAGACAACAACTCAAGAAGACAACAAAACGAAAACAGAACCGGAAATTATATTACACAGAAGAAAGAGTTGTGAAGATATAATAAAACACCTGAAACGTGGATCGAAAGGAGAGATTATGTGTTTGCGAAGCTTTGTTGACTGGTTAATTCTTGCTCCAAGAGATGGCAAGAGATCAGCTGAGAGGAAGCTGCTGCTGTGTTTCATTGTGTCCATATTGTATTCTTCGACGCAGAATCTTTGGAAGAAGTTTCTTGTGCAAGAGATTGACATTTTTCTTGTTTGACGTTTTAAGGGTTCAACAAGGTAGTTATAAATATGGTGATGAAACTTGTGACGATTTTCACAAGCTAACGAACTTTTATTTTCTTTTTTTCTTTTCTTTCTCTCTCTCTCACGTTGAATCTGACCTTTACTACATCAACTTGCTCTGACCCATGTCTTATCGTTTTCTGAAAGGAAAAAAATAAAAAACGAAATTATTTTTTAACACAAACTCAGTGTACTATTAATGCTGCAAAAACTCACAAGAAGGCTTACACAAGAAATGATTAGGAGGGTGACATTTAAAGAAGCGGAACAGAGTAGTGTTTTGGAGGAAGAAAAGTTAACAAGTAAAAATGTATTTTGAAGTGGCAGACATTGAGATTTTACAGAAGAAATGCTTTGAGAGTCTCTTCTTTTGACAGGAAGAAGAAGGAGAAAGAGGACGCAATCTGGTTAATGGAGTTTTTACAAAAAAAAAAAAAAAAAAAAAAAAAATCTGGTTAATGGAGTTTCTGTACTTGATGAGATTGTGACTGTGGTGGGATATCCATTTACTTAGCATTTGAGGCCAATATATATATATATATACACACACACATACACACGCATTTTTTGTGTTTGGGTATGTTAATGGAAAATTTGGTGTTCTTCATTTACAAGAATCAAGAAAATGGACCAGGTAAGGGCAAAAAGAAAAGATGGTCAGAATAGAATTTTCAAGGGGCCAAAAAGGATAAAGATAAATCAGATTCTACTATTCGTTAAGTATCTAATCTAATATATATACTTTACGGTATGCATTTTTTAAATGCTGCTTAATTGAATTCTCTTTGGTGAAAAAGGCTTAGTTGAATTCTGTTTGGTGAAAATGTTTACAGGACTTAAACTACAAAGAAAACAAATTCTTTAGATTCTTACCTGGACAGCTCATAAGTAATGATGACACGTGGACTAATATAGATTGGTTCCCACATCAGTGGTTTCTTGCTTTTCTGATTCAGGTTAGTTTTGGATTGATTAGATTTGTTACGTCTCGATTTCTGTTTGATATTTCGTTTTGAATCTTGATTGCTCTAGACCGTTCGTTTCTTTGAATTTTTTCTTTCAGTTTAGAAAGATTAATCCTTAATTACGCGTAAACATCTAATCAGTGAATTGACTGACAATAAAACATCTCGTCAGAGAATCTGACACGACATGGAAAGAACAAAAATACTAATTAGACAGTAAAGCAGAATATAAACTCTGTTTCATTCACATTATAATTTCATAATGGAAACAGAATTAAGTAGCAACAATGACCAATCAAATCGTGTTTCTCTGTGATAATATTTTCTCAAAAGTCCGATTTGTTATCCTGTCCTTATTAATTATCAGTAGAGACAATTTTGCTTGCCGATATGTATATTCTTGTTGTTTTGTGACCACACTTTGTTTGTTTCAAACTCTAGAAATCTTACAACAATATAAATAGTTTTGTACTGATTACAATACTTTTCCTAGTTGCTTAGTTTAGAACGTTCAACAAGACTTATCAAAAAAACATTCGACTGATTTAGTTCGTTACTAGCCTTTTCTGCTGTAAAAGTAGCCGAATAATACACCAATTTTAACCACTCGGTGGTCTAATAGTCGGTTAAATCAATCTTGCACATGCAAAAAGTGACATTGGGTCCAAATTCTTCAATAATTTTTGTCGTTATTTTCAAATGCGAACCACAGTTTTGTACTCCAGAACCCAGATTAAGTGACATGGTATTTGAGTGAGAAAACCTCAACTCTAAACCGATATTTTTATCTAGAGATAACCGGCGTTTTTCTTGGTTTTTAACTTTGCGATATTAAAATGATTGCCTTGGTTAAATATTGGTCGTCGTTACCAGACAACAGATGGGTGACGTTTTTGAGTGATTATTAGTCAATTTCCAAATTTTAATCTTAGTTAAGTTCATATTATATAAAAAGATATTGGATTAAAATTCTTTACGTTTTCGTTTTGGCCACTTACTTTTACTACCCTTATCATGATAAACCGTTTTCATCATATAGGCTTAGCGATGGAATATACCGGGTTCTTTCTCCTTAATTTTCTATCATAGTTCATCCCATGTGATTACGAAATTGAAGTGCCTGGTTAACACACGAAAGAGAAAAAGTTAGTTCTAGGGGCTAGCTACGATCCAAATGACAGCTTTAGAAGCGGGTCGAACATACACGGTCCGGTTTCATGCATGGGCTGTCTACATTTTGCGATTTCTGTCACGTCACGTGTGTTTTGTAAGGTAAGCTTAACGTATAATTTGCTTCTTTTTCCTGTACGAATTCTGTTATGAGGTTATCACCAGTGATGGTATTGGAGAAAAACTATGTTTGTTCGTGAGTTTTAATCTAAATGGCATTTGAACAAAAAAAAAAAACAAAAAAAAAAAAATCTAGAGATGGTATATGTGAGTAAAAAGAAGAAGGATTATTAATTAGAATATCTTCCAACTTTTATATAATCTTATGAGTTATGGAAACCATGTCACTCGGAGCAAAATTGCAAAATCTTTCTTAGTGCTTGTAACTCTACTGGTGTACTAAGGGATCTCTCAAATGGACTGAATCTTGGAGAAAAGAGTATATAAAGGTGTTCTTGTCACCGACAATTTAATGTTAAAAAAGGTCGTAAAAAGATATGTTGATGATCTCTAGGTGTCATATGGAAATTGATCAGCCTTGTAATATTCCTCGACAATGCCATAACTAATTAACTATAACCACTAGGTTATTCAAACATATAATTGTGTGAAATCCGGTGATATTTTTTTAACATTTTTTCCTATGCTTTCACGGGAATTGGGGTAAACAAACGCTGGCTATGATCTATCTATTGCATGATCATCCTATACTAATATCCTGTGGGTGGCTTAAAAGTGGATGTAAAGATTTGTATCTGCATAAGTCCTATACTATATTAGTGGCTTAAGAGTATTTCTTTAAAGACTAGGACTAATCAAGTACTAATCATACAATACTCAGGAATAACCGATTTTTTTTGTTGGATTCAGAATCTACTTCATTATTGCACCTGATTTTCTTTTTTTTTGGTTTTGCCTAAAACATTTAAATTTAACCAAAGGAATAATTAGAATACTGAAATTTGGTTAGTAGGTTATGCCTCACGGGATCATATTTATGTAGTTAGAGATTGTGGTAGGGTCAAAGACTCAAAACTATAATGAAATTCCTCGTGATCACAGTCCTACTGTGTGAGACTTTTGTTATAGAAAAGAACTAACTAAACTCGTTTTTCTTTGGTATCTGTACATGTGTTTAACTGTGACTGAAGAACAGTTTTCAGCCTATTCAACCCTTTAAACCACTAACAACAACAAGAACAAAAGTAATAAATTATGTTACTTTAACTATGGAGTTGTGTTCTTCAAGTCGAAATGCAAACAAATCGCAATACAATTGGAGTAACGTAGGTTTTTTATTTTTTGATAAAGAGTTTGAATAACGTAGGTCATCTGATTTCTTTTTCTTTTAAAATGTATTTCACATGATTACATCAATTAAGAGTAAACACCTAAGTAAATGAGAAGAGCAGAGAAACATAAAGGCGAAGAGAAAATCTTGGTGGTGAATCTTAGAAGATAAAGCCAAGATGTAAAGTGGTCCTCGAGGACAATGATGAAGGGTGTCCTCACTGTCTTCAAAGCAGCTTCTATGTTAGGCCTTCATATTCACGTGGTCCGATTAGTTTCTCATATCCTTGTATAGCCAAATTCATGCATGAGTATCTAAGAAAACCTTGACTCTTTCTAAAAATTCAGAATCTTAAAATAACTTTTACATGACGATATAATAACATTCTTTTTTCTTCTTATCAATACATGGGTTGATCTTGTATGAACTATACATGTTAGACCTTAATTATTATGTTGACAGCATTTACGAATAAGCTATGAATTGGCATAATTTTTTTGGTATTTTCCGCAAGATAAACTGAATTTTACTTAATGGCATATATTTTTGCAAAATGATATGATAGTTTACTGTGTTTTAAAAACATTTCTCTTTTATTTTTAACATCTGATTTTCACTAGTTAATCAATGTACATACATAGTCTTAAGCTGAAGTTATACATGGTAGGTTATTTAAAACTAATTACAAGTGAAAGTTAGAAGTATATGCATGAGGGGAATATAGTAAGAAATAGCCTCAGATGTAAGCTCAAGGATTGGAGCTGGTTGTTGTTCATGATTGCTTGAGGTCAC
>OVBJ01001128.1:0-33675 GCA_900406535.1 Noccaea bulbosa
GCAAACTTGCGATGGATGAGCGTTAACGCAATTCCGTCGCAAGAGTGCGACAGAATTGCGTTGGATTTTTTTTTAGTCGCCAATCCGTCGCTAGGTAGTCGCAAATTTGCGACGGAATGTGTTCCATCGCATTCTTGCGATGGATTTGCGAGGATTCCTTGTTCCATCACAAATCCGTCGTAAGTCGATCGCAAAATTGCGACGGAACTATTTCCGTCGCAAAGTTCCATCGCAAAAAGCCTGTTTTCTTGTAGTGTCACTGCCCTATTGGGAAGCAACATTTTATTTCAACATTGATTTTAACAAGTAGTTTTTAGATGAAATACCACGACAGACTTGAACTCACAACCTAGTAACCTCCCTAGATATGGTTTGTTGGATACCTACGATTTTACTAACAAGTGTTTTAAAACTGACTTGAACTATTTGATAACAGAGTTGTTACTTTATAAAAAAAGGCAACAAAAATACCTTAAAGACTTTGAAAATACATTAAATAAAGGCCAGAAGAACTTATATTATTTGAAGTTGAATGCCAATTTTTAAGAATTAGGCCAAAAGTCTTGTCATAATTTTCACATTATTTCTGTACAATTTTTAAATAACTTATATAGTCATATTGCAGTTGTGATCAGCTTCACACTGACATATGTTTGTTTCCATTTAAGCACAAAAGGCTGATGTGTGTCTAGTTAACACTATGTTAAAACTTAACCCATAACCTTTATGAAATAATTTCGCAAGATGTGAATTTGGATTACGAAAGTGACGCTTGAATATATATGAAGTCTATATCATATATTAATATTAAATTTGGTTGGCCTCAACATGTTTTTTAGATTAACCAAGCAGAATAGAGTAGAGGGGGAAATATCAACGTGGATGTCACGTGAAGAGAGTCGTGCGTGCGTGACTACTCGTGCCGTAGTGTCGGGTCGACCACCGAACTGAAGTAATGGGCTTTAAAAGTTGAAGGACCATCCATATATATGACGCTTGTGGGAACAACTTTACACTTATAGTCTTGCTCGTGGGATCGATCTTGTTTTGTTACATTATTTTATCAAGAAAAGTAGCAAAACTTGCCAAACAATAAAAAGACTCAGTTTATAATTGCGACATCAAATTCTACGTTGTTACTAAACCAACATTATTTTAGTTGAAACACCATCGAAGTGACTAATTATTTGTCGACAGAATAAAATTCAAATCGAACTCGGTCAATAATCTAAAAAATTGTGTAATTTCGATATTCATTAGTGATTTTGAAGCTGATTATTTCATGTTAAAACGTTTGGATTTGACCTGTTTTTTTTGAAAAACCAAAATGATCTCTGTATGGAAACCTAATGTTCTCTGATATGAAAACCTTTGGTCTTTGCCCTTATTTTAGGAACGGATGCGACTTATGCAGGCAACAGGTACAAAACGGATAAAAATGAAAGACATGTTCCCAAATCTAATAATAGTCCCATTATTTACCGACAGGAAACCTAATCCACTAGAGAATTGAAGATCTAGCAAATAATAAAATCAGTGTTGAGATATAAAGAGACGCACGTGGGAGGAAACGGGAAAGGATAGAAAATGTTTGTTTGAGTGAGGGGACAAACAAAGTGTTAGGAAAAGGGGGAAGTGAATGAATCTCTCTTTCTAACTCAAAAAAACACTGAGAAAAGAGTTCGAGCGCTGTTTCGGACAGATTTGTTTTAATGTCTTGTCTCCATCAAGTTGTAAATACCAAAGTCTTATCATGTTTCTCCTATGTCTCCTCAACTACTATTTTACGATTCGTACCACAAGCCTTTACACCATTCATGCTTCTTGATCTAAATTGGTATCAGATTAACTATTTTAGATTATAATGTATTTAACATGTGAAGTTTGACCAAGCTTACATGTAAAACACATGTTGATCCAATCAGGCTTAGCCCATAAACTTTAATGGGCTTAAATATAAGGAGATCATATCAAGAATTGGGCCTTGACCCAAAAGAATAGAGAAACACGTGACATTCCCTCTTTGCAAAAAAAGAAAAACGAAAAAAAACAGATGTGTGCTCAAATTTCCCGTGTCTTCTACGGTCAGTATCATTCATTTCGGTGACGCGAGTTTCGCCGGAGGGTGAGGGAGGAGAGCAAGGAGTCAGAGAGACGGCGAACGAGGAAGACGAAGAGCGTGGAGAGAGTCTTCCTCTCTCGACGATGAATTCGATTAGGAATCCTGTTCTTCCGGTTTCGGATCCTCCTCTCGCCGGAGAGAATGATAGCGACGGTAAAGGTGTCGACGGTCGGCTTTTTAAAGGATCCGCCATGACAAAACGTGGCGCTTACGCTGCTCTTTCTTACATGGCCTGCGCGGGTAATTTTCCTCGATTTCACTTGTTTTGGAATAGTGTCCGGATTCGATTTCTTCCGTATCTTGGTTTTTGTTACTCATAGCTTAATCCATTTTTGTAGTTTAGGGGAATGCAATATATTATTCGTGTGTAATTGTTATTGAAATGTGTCAGTTAAGATGGTTAATCAGTTATGCAAAGAAGAAGATACATCCGCATTGATTGTATGTTTAATCACACGTTCGTCGGAATTTATGAATTGGATTTGACAATTGTTTTTTTTCATTTTCCGGTGTTAATTCGCAGTTATGCTTGTGCTGTTCAATAAAGCGGCTCTCTCTTCCTATGAGTTTCCGTGTGTGAACGTTATCACACTATTTCAGGTTTATACAGAGATTCTCCTTTTTCAGTCTAATTTATGTTCTATGAGACTCATATATCTAAAGTATCTTTTGACTTTTTTTTTTTTTTTTTGGGTGTTTACCAGATGGTTTCGTCTAGCTTGTTTCTATATGCGTTGAGGCGCAGGAGGATCATCTCTTTCACAGCAGCTGATTCTTTTTCAGGCTCTGATAATGCCTCAACTTTTGTGCCGTTGAAGACATTGCTTCACACTCTTCCGCTAGCAACGGCCTATCTTCTGTACATGGTAACTATTTGACCGTAAAAGCCTTGGCAATAATTCGGATTAGGCAAGTTGTAACTGATCACAAATTTGTTCAATGTATATCTCCTGAAAGCTAGCCTCTATGGCATCTGTCAGAGGGGTAAATGTTCCCATGTATACCACGCTTAGGCGTACCACGGTGGCATTTACTATGGTGATCGAGTACATGCTCACAGGTCAGAAATATACGCGGTCTATCATCGGAAGGTGAATCACACAATTCTCTCTTTCTAGTTATCTTTATCCAGCTGATGCACTTACATGATATGACGAAGCTTTTAATACCTTTTAAGCGAGAATTTTGTGCTCCTTGATATTTATATACACAACTAAACTCTTGTAAGAATGATGTCAGTGTTGGGGTTATCGTGCTTGGCGCATTTTTTGCTGGAGCTAGGGACTTGTCATTTGACTTTTATGGATATGCTGTTGTTTTCTTAGCCAACATAACAACAGCAGTATATCTAGCAACCATTGCTCGGACTGGTACACTTGTCATCCGATTTCTGCAAGTTATTACATTCCCTCTTGCCAGTTTTGAGATCTCTCTTACTCAAGTTTAATGTCTGGTTCTCCAGGGAAATCAAGTGGCTTGAATAGCTTTGGCCTCATGTGGTCCAATGGTAATTTTTAACACACAACAAAATTGAGCTAAAACTTCCAAGACTTCCTTTTTGAATCTATGAGATTTTGCAATGATAGGAATTATATGCGGGCCTATATTGATGGTTTGGACATTTATTTGCGGTGACTTGGAGAAGACGATTAACTTTCCTCACCTTTTATCTCCCGGCTTCATGGTACTGTAATCTTAATCTCGTGCCTTATATCTGTTCACTCTGTGTTTGCGAGACTGATGATGATTCTCTGTCCTGTAATGTTATCACCCAGGCTGTGCTACTCTGCTCGTGCGTCTTGGCTTTCTTCTTAAACTACAGCATTTTTCTTAACACCACTCTCAACTCGGCTCTCACACAGACAATTTGTGGCAATATGAAGGTTGGTTTCACTTAACAATATCTTCTGGGTTGACTAAGGAGACTTTTATATCTTGACAAGACTTATTAAATTTCTGTTTTGATGTTACTATTAAAATTTCTGTTATTGTGTGTCTTATGAACGCAGAAACTTTAAACGTTATATAATTGTTGCAGGATCTGTTCACCGTCGGACTAGGCTGGATGCTATTTGGTGGACTCCCATTCGACCTGGTATTTTCTTCACCGGTTCCCTTCACTAAAATCGCACATCCACATCTGCTACATCTTGCTAATGTTTTTTTTTTTGGATCATTTCCGCAGATGAATGTCATTGGACAGCTTCTTGGTTTCTTCGGCTCTGGTTTATATGCCTATTATAAGATCATTGGGAGGTAATAAATTACTCCAAAACAGAGAAGAGTCAATCGGCTCGATTAGAAAGAATCAAAGGGAGAAGTTGCTGACCAGTAATGTTTAGGTAGATATGTTCAGCTTCGGTTTTGCAGGTGAATGATGATTAGACTAGTATTAATAATGCGAGGCCTCATTTTTTGAACTTGAGTTTTCAAGAAGGCCAAACATAACTAAATTGTGGAGATACTGATTTGTTTTCTTTGGGATTTTTATTTACTCTCAGTTTTCTTGTTTCTTTCGCTTGTATATAAATTATTAGAGAAGGATGACTCTGTTTTCATTGATTCTATTAAATCTAATATAAATGCGTTCATAATTTCGGGCTTCTTTTACGAAATTTTATCAATGTACGGTGATATTAACAGTCTTCTCTTGGTTGAGAATTTTGTTTTAGCTCTAAACGGACGGTAAACTTAGCAGAAGACGTAAGAGCAGAAGCACATATGCTGATTATTAACAGTCTAACCGCCAAAAGTGAAAAAAAAAAAAAATCGGAAAAACACACCCAGTGGGACTCGAACCCACAATCGCTTGATTAGAAGTCAAGCGCCTTATCCATTAGGCCATGGGTGCTTGTGGCTAGTCTTTCCCACTTTCCTTTTAAATCTAACAAAAGTAATGTTTGTATTGCTCTACCTAAAAAGCAAAACATTTCACCGGGAAAAAGTGGGAGGAAAAAGCAGAGAGATCCCTTAACCCTGATTCCCTTCAAAGTATCTCACTATCTCTTCCTCATCTTCTCCTACCTCCCATGGCGTCAATCTCTCCCACTCTGACTCAACTACACTTCTGATTTTGCCTTCTCCGGCGTCGACAGCTTGGAACTAGATGTTTTAGCCCCGTTAAAAAAAAAAAAAAAAAAAAAAACNTTTCGATGGAAGTCCCACGCCGCTCTTTGGCTGCGTCTCTCTCTCCTCTCCGGCTGATCGATGGACTCCCGCGTCGGAGGAGTTTTAATTACAATCAGATGCCTGAGGAGCCCATCAAACTCACTGTTCTCAAGCTTGATGGATCTTCCTTTGGTACGAATACACACACGATAATCACCTGTTTACTTGTTTATCAGTGAATGAATTTTGAGGCCTTTCCTGTCTCGATTTGGGAATTGTTTCTGAATTTGTTACTTGGATTTGGAAAATTGTTGTTTTTTTCTAGGTATTCAAGTGTTGAAGACAGCTACAGTAGGGGAGCTCAAAATGGCGGTAGAAGCTGCGTTTTCTCACTTGCCCGTCACAGGCCCTGGCAAGATCTCATGGTACTAGAAAGTTTCTTCCTTTTGCCTTCGTTATCCGAATTGTAACTGCTAAAAAACGATTCTTTATGATCAAGGCCGCATGTTTGGGGACAATTCTGCTTATGCTATCAAGAACAAAGGTTGATTAACGAGGCTGAGTACCTAACTGACTTGGGCATCAAAGACGGAGATCAGGTTCGTAAGCAATTGGGTTAGCTAGATTTGAGTTTTAGATTACATTCTGGCTAATGGGTTTGAGTCTTTTTTGAAACAAACATTACTCAGCTTCGATTCATTCGCCATATCTCAAACTACTGCATCTTGATGATGAAGCAGAAGAAGAGCAAGACGACACCACGACGTGTTTCTTCTTTGAAACAACTTAAGCTGTAAGAAGATTTTTTTCTCTTTCCATTAGTGTTAATCTTTTTAGCATTTCATCAAAGTCATGAGATAGATACATGTTTTTAGTCCATCTAGGTTCTCAATCAGAACCGAAACCTGGAAAAAGAAGGGGAAAGAAGATCAAGAAGACGGTGTTGACTCCATCCCTCAGACACAACCAAGCTTTCTAACGACTATGTTGGGAGGTTGGCTTTCTCACAAGTCAACGCCAAGTCATCGAGGGACTAAACACAGAAACGTGACTGCTGCTTCTACTTCGAGTCACTACAGAGTTTTTAACAAACTCATGGCAAGGTTTCGTTTCAAGTGTTATTCTGAGAAAGATGTGTGGAACAGAAAAAAGCTCATCTCTGAAACATGAAAAGAGAGGCTCCTTCATCTTGTCTGCGAAACTTTCTCGTTTGGTTCTTGTAGAAGTTTTGATTTTCCCAAATCTTCATGTTTATATGTAACTTCGCTCTCTTGTGTGTGCGTGCAAAACGAATAAAGGCTTGTAATTGTTTGATCTTATTAGCCATTTTTAACCCATTTGTAAGCATTTTCTTTTTGATTGTTGTAAACATAATAAGCTAAACGCAAATGATATATATATATATAGTATATAGTATATTTTACCGTTTGTCTTTGACGTTTAAATTTATGAAAGTATCTAAATTCAAACGCAAGCGCAAAAATTGCGTTTGGCTGCAAATTGCAAACGCAAGAATTTCTTAATTTTAATTTCGTTTTTTTTTTCCGTTCCTTAACATTTTAGCTCTCAGCCTCTGCTTATTTGTGTGGTAAAGAGAAGAGATAACATTTCCTAAGAAAATCTCTGATCTCTCTTTCTCTCTGTCACTCTTTTCTCTTCGTCTCCAAGAGATTACAGAGATCAGTTTGAGCATTCGCATCTCTCGAAGCTGTGTGTGGCCATGGCTAATTCCATTATGGCTTCCTCCAAACCACTAATCTCCCTCTCTTCCAACCAACCAAGCCGAGTCCAGATTCCCAAATTCGCCAAACTCCCACAGATTCCCAAATCCATCTCTTCCTCCGACCTCCGCAGCAAGGCGCTATCGCTCTCATCCGCCACCGCGAAATCCCTAGCCCTAATAGCCGCCTTCGCTCCGCCGTCGATGGCGGAAGCGATGGAGAAGGCGCAGCTCTTCGATTTCAACCTGACGCTGCCGATCATCGTCGTGGAGTTTCTCTTCCTGATGTTCGCGCTAGACAAGGTCTATTACTCGCCGCTTGGGAACTTCATGGACAAGAGAGACAGTGAAATCAAGGAGAAGCTTGCGAGTGTGAAGGATACTTCCGCGGAGGTGAAGGCGCTCGACGAACAAGCCGCCGCCGTTATGAGAGCAGCTAGGGCCGAAATCGCCGCCGCACTTAACAAGATGAAGAAGGAGACGCAGGTAAAAAAAATAATCTCAGATCTTAAGCTGAAATGGGGAATGGTGATGTGAAATTGGATTGGGTGTTGTTTTGGCAGGTGGAGGTTGAGGAGAAGCTAGCGGAAGGAAGGAAGAAGGTGGAGGCGGAGCTACAGGAAGCTCTGGCGAGCTTGGAGAAGCAGAAGGAAGAAACCATTAAAGCTCTGGATTCTCAGATCGCTGCTCTCAGTGAAGACATTGTCAAGAAGGTTCTTCCTTCTTAAATCAAAATTATTTTAAATTTTGTTGAACTCGCAATTTCTGTCTTTCCCAAACATATTTACTGTAAATCTCTCTTCTCTCTGTCTCTCTTGGATTGTTCGTCGTTCAAGAAGAACAATTCTTTTATTGTAAGTTTATATAAATAATTTAGCTCTCGTCTCCTAGTCAGTCGACATAATTTGAAAATTTGAAGAGTCAGTTGTTGTGGATAATTCTTATAAGTCTCGCTTGAATCGACTGAACAAAAAAGAAGAAGTAAATGACATAGAAGATGTCAAAACGAAATACCCCAAATTCAAGCGCTAAAGCCTAAAGGTTATGAAGGATTCACACAACAAAATGGACTCTTCCGAAATGGGCTCAGGTCCAACAAGGAAGCCCAACCTTCAACCGTCACTGTTGTCTGTTGCGATGATGAAGTCCTGTAATCTCCCTAGCTGTCGATGAATCGATTCACACTAATTCACCAACGACGGTTTTCCACCGGCAAACACCACTGCTACGACTCAAACCTCCTCTTATAAGCTAAACTTTGTTTGTTTTTCTAAAAAAAAATGATTTACTTTGGACTGGATTAATACCAATTTTCTAAAATATTACAAAACAAAAACGATTCTGTTTTTACTTTTTAGCCAAAATAAAATGGGCCTGTGGTTGTGGTATTAAGTAACGCAACGGTGTTTGATTAAAACAAATTACGGGGCCTCCACGCCTTCCTCTTTCTTCTTCCTTCGTCTCTTCTCTCTCTCGCAGGAGCTAACTATATATCTCTCTCTCTCTCTCTCTCTCTCACAGGTTCTCTGTCTTTATCAGCTGCCGAAGTTACTTGTTTTAGTTTCCGATCATCATTTCTCACTTTTGTTTGCTTTCTTCCTTCCTCTTTCATTAGGGACTTGGAGTTTTTTTGTTTTTTTTATCACATTCCCTCGTCTTCGCCGTCATTACTGGTGGCTAGGGTTCCAAAGGCTTCTTAATCCGTCGAAATTTCTCTTCACACCCTTTTCTCTCCGAATCTCCCTCATTTCCGGTTATTCTCTTTGCCTCTACTTTTGCGCTTTTTTTTTTTTCCCTGTAGATGTCAATCTGTGATTTTTGTTTTTTTGCTGGTTTCAGAAGTTGAGATTTTCATTGGAACTCGAGTTAACTTTCAGTTTGATTTCTTCGTTTACAAATTTTGATCTGCGAGATCTGATTTCTCTTTAACGCTGGTCATTTCTTTGATTGACTCATGATTCTAATTTCTTTCTTGCGGTAATTGAGTGTCACTGTGATAGGTTACTGTTGCTTGTTGTTCTACTTCTCCACGATACTGATTACTGTCTCTGTCCCTTGTTCGTATCGCTAACTTGGTTTCAAAATGGAGAACACAAACACGTCTCTGATTTCTGACTTTTCTCTTCAATTTGCATATACAGTATTGCTATATACAATGATATCTAGTTTCTGAACAAGCTCCTCTGAGGAATCTATTTCACATTTTTTTTTTTTTTGCTACCTCGATCTGCTTGTAAGAATAGCTAACAAGTGACACGAAAGGTTTGTTTCCTGTTCGCTTGTGGATCAACTTTCGACTTATTGTGATTGAGTTCTCGCTTAAGTATTTTGATTTGTGTGTTGCGTTTATCTTGTATCCTAATTGGTGAAACTGTGTTTGCTGGTCCAGAAAAAGATAAATGGCTTCAAAGACTGTTGCTGATAAGCCGGATGATTCTGAGTATGAAATCATTGAAGGTGGAGCTGAGAGTGTGTTAGCAGCCGGGACAAGCCCTTGGATGAATTCTGCAACTTTGAAGCTTCGTCATCGAATTGGAAGAGGCCCCTTTGGTGATGTTTGGTTGGCTACTCATCATCAGTCAACCGAGGACTACGATGAGCATCATGAAGTGGCGATCAAAATGCTTCATCCTATCAAGGAGGAGCAAAGGAGGGTTGTGGTAGATAAGTTTGAAGATTTGTTTTCCAAGTGTCAAGGGATAGAGAATGTCTGTCTTCTCCGTGGAGTCTCTAGTATCAGTGGAAGGGTAAGTAAAAATAACACGTCCTTTTTCTTCTCTAGCTTCCCTATATTGTCTTGAGAAGCTCACTTTTGTGTTCTGTACTATTATAGATATGCATCATCATGAAATTCTATGAGGGCTGTGTTGGTGACAAGATGGCTCGGCTTAAAGGAGGAAAGCTTTCACTGCCTGATGTATTGAGGTAATTTTGCATTACTCAAGTAAGCAGCTCATAGCACTAGTGTCTTCTTCATTCTTATATAGAATACTGATGTCTTCTCATCTGTGCTGAACCACACTTTACAGATACGGGGTTGATCTGGTGACAGGGATCCTGGAGTTGCACTCAAAAGGGTTTCTGATTCTCAATCTTAAGCCCTCTAACATTCTTCTCAGTGATAATGACAAGGCCATCCTCGGGGATGTTGGAATCCCTTATCTCCTTCTAAGTATCCCTTTGCCAAGTTCTGATTTGACAATGAGACTTGGAACTCCAAACTACATGGCTCCAGAACAGTGGCAACCGGAGGTAAGAGGTCCAATGTCCTTTGAGACTGATTCTTGGGGATTTGGATGCAGCATTGTGGAAATGCTGACTGGTGTACAACCTTGGTCTGGGAGATCCGTTGATGAAATATACGACTTAGTGGTGAGAAAGCAAGAGAAGCTTAATATCCCCAATGGCATACCGCCTCCTCTCGAGAACCTACTTCGGGGTTGCTTTATGCATGATCTTCGAAGCCGACCTTCGATGACTGACATTTTACACGTCTTGAAGAGGTAAAGCATACCCTGTCACCGTTCTACATTCAGTTTGAGCAAGATTGACATTCTTGATGTACATACAGTATTAATTGGCACTTTTGGCCACCTCGATTTGGCAGCTTGCAGAACGCAGAGGAGGAAGAGGTCTGGAGAGGCATCGATAGTAGAGAAATCAAGAAGAGCTCGGCTACTCTTGGTTATACAGAATGGTTTCTTTCAAAGGATCATTTGCAAGTGGGCGACACAGTGCGTTCAAGAAAGCCTGCCAATTCGTGTAAGAATGAGAACATGGATGTGCCAGAAGGAATGGTGGTTGGTTTAGAACGTGACACCGACCCAGATGGATATGCTCTGGTTAAAGTCCATGGTGTTCATGATCCGTTAAGGGTTCACGTATCTGTTCTTGAACGGGTAACAAACGGCTTAGCTTCTGGAGATTGGGTACGCCTGAAGGACAAAGAAGACAAGAGGCATTCTCCGGTTGGTATTATCCATTCAATCAGCCGTGAGGGAGATGTAGCTGTTGGGTTTATTGGGTTGCCAACTCTCTGGAAAGGGACTTCATCTCAGCTTCAGATGGCTAAAGCATACAGTGTGGGTCATTTCGTGAAGCTCAAAGCCAATGTTGTCATCCCAAGATTCAAATGGGTGCGTAAAGGAAGAGGGATTTGGGCAACTGGCAGGATCTCTCGGGTTTTACCAAACGGTTGCCTCGAGGTTGACTTCCCTGGAGTGTTACCTTTTGGAGAGGAAAATGGAAGTTGTCTTGCGGATCCAGCTGAAGTAGAGATTGTGAATTTCGATACATGCCAGGGAGTTGTGAAAAAATATCAGCATCTGGAGGATTTCCACTGGGCTGTGAGACCTCTGCTGATTGCTATGGGTCTATTGACAGCAATGAAGTTAGGGCTCTTCGTTGGGAAGAAAATTGGAAGATCAAAGGATGGGAAACAACGCGAAGGCTCGAGCGGACAAGGAGATTGTCAGATTCTGGATGGTCAGGACTCTGGCAATTCTAATTGGCTTATGTTCAGTGTTAAAGGCTGACTGTCATTAGGTTTGTGTCAAACCTAATCCTGTCTAGTCTGGTCTGGTCTATGTTCTAGTGGATACATGATTTCATATTAGTAGTACATGTACATAATAACATTTTTTCCTCTTTCAAGTTTCAACATAAAATATACTTCCTCGTATTGTATTTGATGGGATTAAGCATATACCATCAACTTATAACCTTAGACTTCTCCTATCAGGCCTAGATTGAAGAAATTCTCGCTCTAAATATTTTATTTTCATGAGAACATAAGGGTACATATCTCTTGTTACATATCTAACCTTTTCAAGAACTGATCAGACGATCTTTTACAGGCCTTGCATGCTGAACAATCTTAGTTCTGAGAACGCTTAGTGACAAGTGACAAGTAATTCTACATATCCACAAAAAAAAAAAAACATACAGATCAGGCTTGTAAGTTAATCTGGCATAATCTAAGCTTCATAAAGTCACACCTTTCATGCCTGTGGATGTACCAGCGGCGATTCCTGCATTCTCCAAGAGTTTCTCTGTCAAGGACCAGAGCCTGACAACTTCTGTTTTCACCTCAGCAATACAATCATTACTTTCGGCTGAATAGTTTTCCTGATGAAACCCGTTCTCTGGCATTGCAACGGAAGTAGGATCAGCGTCGATGCTCATGTCAGCCTGAGTTAGAAGTTCCGTGCTCATTTCTGCAAGCTTCTGTAATGCGCTCGTTGCAGCTTCAACTTCAAGTTGAGCTGCCTCAAGCTGAAGCTTCTCTATCGCTAGTTCACCCACTGTTTTCTCCCCGATTCTCTCCTGTGCCAAGGCATATAGCGTTTTCAAATCTTCACTGTCATTGATCGTATCTTCTTTCAGTTTCTTGAGTTCCTGCTCCTTGGCTTCTAATCTTTCCATGACTACGTTGATCTCTTCGTCTTTAAACGTCAAAGCCCTCTGCACAGCTAAAACTTCCATTTCTTTCATCCGCAGATTCTCTTTGGTAAAGTTTAACTCCATCGCTAGCCGTTTGTTCTCCATATCATCATGAGGTTTCTCTAGTGGTTGCTGCATTGAGTCAAAGCTTAACACACTGTTAATCCTCATTGCGTTCTGATCTTCACCGTTGGTGGTTGTGGTTGACATAACCAATCTGCTCGTCAACTCTGCAATTCTTTTCACCACCATTTCAACTTCAGTAACTTGCAGCTTGGAACTGTCTAACTCACCTTCTATTCTGTGAAGGTGGACATCTTTCTCCTTCAGCATTTCAGTTGCCTGCATAAGCTCATCTTCTCTACTGCTCATAAGCATCTTTAGCTCTGTTACCTCCCGCTGCACTTCTTCCAATTTGTTTCGAGCTTCGGTGAGTTCTTCATCCTTTTCTTGCAGTAACAGTTCTAGAGAAGCCTGTTCAGACTTCAGATGCTGAATCTCTAGCTTCGCCTCCACCAAGCTTGACTCTTTCTCTTTAAGTAGATTCTGTAATACCTGAAACGCGTCAGTTTTCTTGTTTAGCTCATCTTGAATAGCTGATATATCATGCAACACTTGCTCCAACAAAGATTTATCTTTCTTCAACTCCTCTCGTAATTCCTCCAACAGTTTCTTTTGGAACGACATTTTCCGCTCAAGCGCAAAGTTCTTAGCCTCCGCAACTCTGAGCTTTACTCTCTCGCTTTTCACTTCAGTGTGAGCATCTCTCAAGCTTTGCATGTATGAAAACACACTTTTCCTCTGTTCCTCGACTTCCTCTAACTGTTTTTCTAATAGTAGCTCCTTTTCTTCCATTTTCTTTCTGGAAGATACCAAAGCTTCCCGAGAAGAAACAAGCTCGAATCTCACATCTGTAAGAAGCTTCTTCACTCTCCTGAAGTCCTCCATGGTTTCATTTGCTTCTTCTCCTAAGCGTTTCACGGTTTTCTCCTGAAGCTTATTCACTTCATCCTGAGCTATCAGCCACTCTTCCGTCTGCTTCTTCAAGTTAGCTTCTGTTTCTCTGAGCTTTTCCTGTTCAAGTTTCTTCATAGCCTTGAAAACTTCTAGCTCTTCTTCCTTCTCCTTTAGAGCTCTCTGAAGTGCAAGTATTTCACCTTCTTGTCTCTTGACAACTTCGTCCGCTTTGCTTAAGAGTTGTGACTTGTTTTCAAACTCAGAAACCGCCACAGAAACCTCCTTGCTTTTGTTCGCAATCTCATCACGCATTTTCTCCACCTCTCGTTCTTTCAAAGCGAAAGACGATTGCATAGCAACAAGTTCGTCGTCTCTTTCCCTGAGCTTATGCTTTAGTTCTTCAATCTCTCTGGCTTGAGATGCCAACTCCACATTTGCACGCTTCAGCTCCTCTTGCAGACTTTCATGCTTCAAAGAAGCTTCGACGATTGTTCTCTCTCGTTTCTCTAACTCCTCCTTTGCCCGGTTTAGTTTCTTCTTCTCGGAGAGAACTTTCCTCTCAGCATCCTGCAAGTCTTCTTCTCTTTTTAACAAAGCCATTAGCGCAGCCTGAAGGTCAGGCTCGAGGCCACCAAGATTTGAATAGGGCATACCCTCCTCATCAGAGTAAACCGAGCTCTGATTCGTTTGTCTCTCCGGTTTCTGTGTCTGAGCGAACAGTTTCTCCAGAAGAAGCTTTGAAGGCTCAGCTGTTCCATTGTCGTTGATGTTCAAGACTGACTTAACACTCGGTAAAGAACGTCTCTTTCCCCTTCTACTGCTCGGGAACGCAACAAGACTCTTCTGCGTTTGGTTTACTCTTGTGGAACAATACTGCATCAGAAAATCATATCGCCAACATCAGAATCAAAATCAAAATGTTGACCTTTCTTATAATGGAAAGACAAAATCTTGATGGTTTTGGCCAGACACTAAGCAACTTGGATGCAAATCATGCTCTCGCTATTGCTACTACCAACGCAAGCACAGTAGAACAACTCAAACCTATGGAATTGCAAACGAATTATATAAAACATAAAAAGGGTCTTAAAATTCCCACCCTCACGCAAAGAATAAGGAGGGGAGGGAACAAAACCCAAGAACAAAGACAGCAAAGATCAAGAAAAACCAGAGACTTAAATGAAACAAAAATATGTTAAAAGTTTCATAATATTACGAGAACAAAAAAAAACAAGACAGCAGCTACACATATACGAGTATATAGAGAACAGAAAAGTAGGAAGTAACCTCGCAGGGAGAGAGAGACGAGTAGGAAGTAAGATTTAAGCGAATAACATGAGAGAAACCCATCCCGAGAGCATATTAAACGATCGACATCAGAGCTTTAACGCATATAAAAAAAAAAAAAAAAAAAAAAAAAAAAANTGTAATCTCAGTTACAGAATCAAATTAACGAGAGGAGTGGCGTTTGGAGAGGGCTTACGAGAGCAAACCCAAATCGAAGGAAGAAGAAGAAGAGAAGAAGAATCTAGGGAGGGAGAGAGAGAGAGAAATGCAAATGCAATGGCAGCAAGTTGGAGCAATGTAAGGAAGGGATTGGTGTGGAGGATGGATCCTTGAAAATGACTTCTTTTGGATAAAATTAAAATATTATTTAAGGATTAAAACTGGGAAAAAGGAACTTACAAAAAATTAGAAATAGAGGCTCGCGTTGGCTTGTGACTTGTGAGTTGTTATCGCTTTTTGCCCTTATTCGTAAGATTCAAGTCGGCATGTCCACGTGTCCATTAAGCCTGCCACGAGATCTATTCCTGAGTAATGGTTATTGATTACGTGGCAATGGTTTCCTAGTATAGCTAAGTCAAGTTTTTTTCTGGAATCTGATATAATTCTCTTTTTTTTTGGTTTGATATTTTACTAGTGATCTTGGGTCTATAGCCCAATAGTATTTGTAGGAACCATTACCCATTCAATATTATCGAACCCAAAACATTGTCAAGATTCCTACTTTTCAAAACTAGCATAGGCCGTTCTTAGAGTCATATTGCAATTTTGGATTTGAAACTATGAACTCTGTACAGTACTGAGACAAACCAAACTGAAACAAATTGGAAACTTCAAATGTAGACGTAGCATAACTAAAGAATGCCGAAACAAACTCTTCCGAGTAGGCTTTAATCCACATCTTATCTTCTTACACCAAATTAGAAGCCACAAAAGAAGTTGGAGCTTGGCCAGTAACAGGAAATACCAAACCTAAACCATAATTAAAGCACGCAATAAATAATGCATCCACTTACAAATTGATTTTAAAAACAATAAAAAAGAATTGTGCGGTAGTTCTTACTTATTAGTTAATCAAATAATTTTAAATAATCATAAATTACATTTATATACACGATAATGTGACAATTGAAGTGCAGATTTTGTTTGCGTTATTTAGGTCCGCTTCAGCCTTGATTATCCCCATCCATCCCTCTGTCCGTCCGATTCTAGCTTCCGTACTAGCAAAAGCTCGAACTGGTTAGTTGTCTTAACTTCTCTGTCTAAACTGTTTCTGAGTTTTTGCTTGTCTGGGAAAATTAGTGTAAGTGAAGATATCTTAGAATTTATTGCAGGTAGGGCTTTTGTGGTGTTGGAATTAGGCAGTTGTTGGTGATCCGATCTTTCTGGGTGAATTTTTATTTTACAATATATAAAGTATATATATGGCGGGTCCAGGAGACGAGCATGATCCAATTCTCGACGATAAAAGAGAAGCTGAATCAGCAAAATCTCAGGTTTGTGTTGGTGTTGGTGTTGGTGGTGAGAGAGATATGGCTCCTTCAGCTCCTGGGACTTCGATCCACAGATCGGGCTCGAGGCCACAGCTTGATCTAAGCAAAGCTGAAATTCAAGGGAATTTCGAGGAGAGAGATCCTACCATTCTCTTACCTAATCAGTCTGATGATATCTCTCATTTGGCACTTGATATTGGAGGTATCATTCCATTTTCGAATCTCTCATCACGATAATCTTACTTCGTTAATTTTCGATGCTTTCTTCAAATGCCGTGACCGAAACGTGTAAACCAGTTGAGTTTATTTGCAGGGTCTTTGATAAAGTTGCTGTACTTCTCACGGCATGAGGACTATGCGAATGATGATGATAAGAGGAAGAGGACGATCAAGGAGAGATTGGGGATAACCAATGGGAACTTGAGAAGCTATCCTGTTCTTGGTGGGAGACTTCATTTCGTCAAGTTTGAGACTCACAAGATAAACGAGTGCTTGGATTTTATTCATTCCAAGCAGCTTCACCGGCGAGGTATTTGCCGACCGATATGACTTCTAGACTGGCTTAACTAATTTGCCTTGTTTACCAATTCTCATTCGAATCAATGAACAGATCCTTATCCTTGGAGCTCGAAGACACTGCCTTTGGGGACTGGTGTTATCAAGGTAATGACTGCTTTGTTTAAACATATGAGTGAGGACTCAGGCGTGCGTGTATGTTACAGGTTACAGGTGGCGGAGCCTATAAATTTGCAGACTTGTTCAAGGAACGGCTTGGCGTTAGTATTGAAAAAGAAGATGAAATGCATTGCCTTGTTTCTGGAGCTAATTTTTTGCTCAAGGTAAGACCTTCCCTTATGCAACATTCCATTTAGTATTGTGTCTGATGAGACTCTTGAAGTTTGTCTACTTTTTTCTTCTCACATTGCATGTGTATGTTTGGAAATTATTCTTAATATCATGCATTTTTCTGCAGGCTATTCGACATGAAGCCTTCACGCACATGGAGGGTGAGAAAGAATTTGTACAGATAGATTCCAACGACTTGTATCCCTATCTTCTTGTGAACGTTGGATCTGGTGTTAGCATAATCAAGGTATCTTCTTTTTACGTTTTGCTACTTCTTTCACAAACTGTTGTTTGTTGTGGCACCTTTGAGAATATTTCATGGCCCTTTAGATTTGAGGCAATGCGTTTGCAAAGTATAGGTTGATGGGGAAGGAAAGTTTGAGCGTGTGAGTGGGACTAATGTTGGTGGTGGTACCTATTGGGGCTTAGGAAGACTTCTAACCAAGTGCAAGAGGTTACAATGAATCGGATTTTTGTTGGCACTTCTTCTTTATATTCTTGTTTCATATACTTTATGATGTTTTTTCTTCCTGTTGTAGTTTTGATGAATTGCTAGAACTCAGCCAAAAGGGAGATAATAGTGCCATTGACATGCTTGTTGGTGATATTTATGGTGGCATGGATTACTCCAAGGTCTGAGTCTACTTTGCATTCTTTGAAAGGATGTGACTGCTCTCATATTAAAAGCTCAGGATGCTTTATTACTAACGTTCATGAACTAATTACACAGATTGGTCTCTCTGCTTCAACGATAGCTTCTAGTTTTGGCAAGGCTATCTCTGAAAATAAGGAGCTGGAAGATTACAGACCTGAAGATATTTCCTTGTCTCTTTTGCGGATGATTTCATACAATATTGGACAGGTATGCCACTTGGAATATTTGATCAGTGTATTGGATTGAACACTTGAAATATAGTTTGCGTTTATGATTTGTATGTAGATATCGTACTTGAACGCACTTCGCTTTGGGTTAAAGAGAATATTTTTTGGAGGATTTTTCATAAGAGGTCATGCATATACCATGGACACAATCTCGTTTGCTGTACATTTCTGGTCGAAAGGAGAGATGCAAGCAATGTTCTTGAGGCATGAAGGTTTTCTTGGTGCTATGGGTGCGTTCATGAGCTATGAGAAGCACGGTTTGGATGATTTAATGTCTCATCAGTTGGTTGAGAGGTTCCCAATGGGTGCACCATACACTGGAGGAAACATTCACGGACCACCACTCGGTGATTTGAACGAGAAGGTAATAAGTTTTAGCTAACGTTCTAGTAATGTCTCAGATTGCTCTATTTGATACTTTGAAACTGACAGCCATAGATTCCGTCCTGACGTGGTACTGCTCAAAATATTAGTATGGGAATACGATACCATTTATACTAAGTGCGTGCTGCGTAATTCCGTTACAGAATATGCTGTTCTTGAAACTGGAAAATGATTTCTTTGTTGATATCCTATAAAAAAGGAGAATCATTGTTCTATAGATCTCTGATTATATATAACACACAGAGTACTTTTAATATTCCTTTCTTAACAAAAGCAAAACCTTGTTTGCAAATTTTTGACACAGTTATATATATTGTTTTCTTTACTTTACGTATATATCAAAGGTTGAAATGAGAGTCATAAGCGAATAGTGTATTGAATTTCGAATCAGGTGCTCTTTCTCTTTTTCAACTTTTCTGTCTCTAATGGTAAAGAGATATGACTTCAGCTAGACAACTAGTTATAAGCGTTCTGTGTCTTGACTTCGGTCTGGATAAGTTGGAGCGAGTTTAAAGGGGTTTTTTCCTGGTTGCTTTCAGATTTCATGGATGGAAAAGTTTGTGCGTAGAGGAACTGAAATAACTGCACCGGTACCGATGACTCCATCGAAAACCACTGGACTTGGAGGGTTTGAAGTTCCCTCATCAAGAGGTAGTGCTCTAAGATCTGACGCCAGTGCTCTAAATGTTGGCGTTCTCCATCTTGTGCCCACACTAGAGGTATTCCCACTGCTGGCCGACCCGAAAACGTAAGTGGCATCCTCAAGTAACGTATTGAGCTTGTAACATATCTATCATGGTTTGTCGCTTGTTCATGATCATGGAGTATTTGTGTTCTCGTGTGTCTCCAGGTATGAGCCTAACACGATTGACCTATCAGATCAAGGCGAACGCGAGTGAGTAGTAATAACTCGATGCTGATCTTCCAAAGCAGTGGTGTAAATTGATGAGAATCACTGTTTTATATTGTTTTTGGTGTGTAGGTACTGGCTCAAAGTCTTGTCCGAGCATTTGCCAGACCTCGTTGATACGGTAACTGTTAAAGTCAACACATAAGATTCTTTGTGTCCTGTAACTCTTGCTTTACTATGATTCTATGGACATGATTACAGGCTGTGGCAAGTGAAGGAGGAACCGAAGATGCGAAAAGGCGTGGTGATGCTTTTGCTCGTGCTTTTTCTGCTCATTTGGCAAGGTTTGCTTCATCACAACACATAATCAAGAAAATATTGTTATTCTGTTTTGAGATTTTGCCTTTTGCTGACAATCTGTTTTGGTTTAGATTAATGGAAGAGCCAGCTGCATATGGAAAGCTGGGACTAGCAAATCTCTTGGAACTTAGGGAAGAATGCTTAAGGGAATTCCAGTTTGTTGATGCCTATAGAAGCATCAAGCTAAGGTATAAAACTTAGTCCCTATGATCTCTCTCTCTCTCTCTCTCTCTCCTGGAGTTTCTCTTATGCCTTCCTCTCTTTCCTCGAAATTGATAGAGAGAACGAGGCATCGCTTGCTGTTTTACCTGATCTACTGGAGGAGCTTGATTCCATGAGCGAGGTCTGTGATCTTTAACTCTCTTCTCTCTGCAAGTCTATGGTAAAAATGATGAGACAACCTTAATTTTTGCTCGGATTTTTCAGGAGGCGAGGTTGCTTACACTAATAGAAGGTGTTCTTGCTGCAAACATATTCGACTGGGGATCTCGAGCATGTGTGGATTTATATCGCAAAGGAACCATTATTGAAATATACAGAATGAGTCGCAACAAGATGCAGAGACCTTGGAGGGTGAGAGAGAGAGAGAGATATGTTAAATTTTCCTGAGCTTACTGTTTGCTAACTTTCTGTTATTCGTAAAATCAGGTAGATGATTTTGATGCTTTCAAAGAAAGGATGCTTGGATCCGAAGGTAAGCAGCCTCATAGACATAAAAGAGCGTTACTCTTTGTTGATAACTCAGGAGCAGACGTCATTCTTGGGATGCTTCCTCTTGCCCGAGAGTTTCTCCGTCGTGGGACTGAAGTACGTATCTCTCTCTCTCCCTCTCTCTCTAATGATAAATTACTTGAGGAAACACTAAAGAAAGATGTTTTTGTGATTCCTACAGGTTGTTCTAGTGGCAAACTCTCTTCCTGCTCTTAACGACGTGACTGCTATGGAACTCCCGGATATAGTCGCCGGGGCTGCTAAGGTTATTTTTCGATTCTATGCTTTGGAGATAATGATTCTTTTCATGTAACTAACTTTTCTGTGTCTTTGCTCTTGAAGCACTGTGACATCTTGAGGAGAGCGGCGGAAATGGGAGGCTTACTTGTGGATGCGATGGTGACTCCGGGGGATGGGTCAAAGAATGATTTAACTTCAGCACCATTGATGGTTGTTGAGAATGGATGTGGAAGTCCTTGCATCGACCTTAGACAAGTCAGCTCCGAGCTTGCAGCTGCTGCCAAAGACGCCGATCTTGTATATCTACAAAACCTTTCTCTCTGTTTTCTTACATGAGAAAGTGAGAAGCTCTGTTCATATTATTTGATGTTTAATGAATATGATATTGCAGGTTATACTGGAAGGTATGGGAAGAGCACTTCACACCAACTTCAATGCTCAGTTCAAATGCGAGGCTCTCAAGGTTTGTAACCTCACTTGACAGAATTGTTTTAATCTTAAGATATCTATTGAAACTTTTGAGAAACCTTTCTTTTTTCTTGTTTTGCAGCTAGCAATGGTGAAGAATCAGAGATTGGCTGAGAAGTTGATAAGAGGAAACATATATGATTGTGTTTGCAGATACGAGCCTCCTTGTCTTTGAAAATGTTATGTAACATACATAGCCCCTCATCGTTGTAACAAATTAGAGATTTCTTCAGTTTGGAATATGTTATTCACTATTTCCAAAAAACTTCGACTGCATAAAACGTAACTTAATAAATCAAAATCACTTGCTGAAATTAGCATTAAGTTTCAATGGCATTTCAAGAAGAGCAACCTTCATTAGTCAGAAATTTGTGCAAGCAATTTGTCAACCATGATTCGCTAATGAGTGCAAACCGGAGACGGACGACCTCGGTTCCGACCTTACCAGCACCAGAGGTGTACTAATCAATGAACCCCCGAAACCAACTTTCTTTTCTGACAAAATCCACCAAGTCTAAGCGGTCACGACATCTTGTTGATATTGATTGAGGACTTTCGCTGACTGACTCCATCCATAAACCTAGACCCCGGTAACCTTCGTAACCAAAGCGTCACGACAACATCCAAAGTTGACCTTTGGATTCTGAATTAGGGGGCAAGGAGGAGCGCGTAGGAATGTCGACCACCACATAAGCCACTAGTGGCTGAGAGAAAGCGAGCAGCACCTTGTATACCCACTAAGGATTCTGAGTTCATATCAAAATTTGGTTCACCAAATAAAATGAAGTAGGAGCAACGTATGATTTAATTTATCTATTTGATCCATGACAACGTTATTATATTTTTGAAGCTTCTTTTTTAATAAATTTTACTGATGGTATTGTTGATTGTTCATGTTACGTAAACTGTGAGAGATAAAAATATATAATGGCAAAATGACCGATACTCTTTCTCTTAAATGTACGTAACCTGAAACAAACTTTAGCCGTAAAGTCTAAGACGATGGCAGCAGTAACAGCAATAAAAAAGTTGCCAAATCCAAAGAAAACCGAAAAAGTTAGGAAAAACGTGGAAAGTCTATATATTCTATCATTCTGCTCGATCTGTAAAAAGCAGTTTATTTTTTCAGTCCGATGGACTTGTCACCAATGCGAGCACGGTTGTTCTTCTCTGTTTCCTCTCTTTTTCTTGCTGATTGAAAATAGCAAGCTTCTCTTTCTGCTTCTCCGTTATCGATTGAACTTGCCCTCTTTTCCTGTGCTTTTTAGCTATCATTCGCTTGGCTTCCTCCTCGCCTTTGTCTTGCTTAATTTCGGCTTCAACAATGCTGACTTCCTCCTCGTCTTTGTCTTGCTCAATTTCTGCTTCAACATTGTTGACTTCCAGCTGGGGAGCCTTGGCAAGAGATACAGCAAGACTGCCCATGATGTCCTTTGCCAGCTCGTAGTCAGGATCAGTCCTGTGGCTCCACTTCACTTCATCTAGACCATCGATGAACTTTGACATGAACCTGAATGAAGGCAACAAAGGGAAGCCAAATATATATATATATATAAACATTTGCGGGATTCCAAACAAGGCAACGAAACAGCAATAAGGTCTTACATGGGAGGAAAGTGATGGATCTGAGACGCAGCCATAGCGCGGAGGTCGGATCTTCCCGGACCAAACGCCTCCCAGAAATTGGATTTTTAAGAGAATCTTGGCTTAGAAACTGGATTTTTAAGAGAGATTATAGCAAAACCGAGGAGATTGCGGAAAGTTTTGAGACTGCGTCTGAGTAAAATCGAGGAGATTGCTTCTTTCCTTGAACAAGTCATCCCAGAAATTTTCCAAAGCTACTTGGATTTTTTCGAGCTCCCAAAGCTGTCCTACTTCCATGGTGATTTCTTCTGGAAACTCTGCGAGCGAACTGAAATTTTGAAAAAGAAAACAAAAGGGAGAGGAAAGAGAGGAAGGGGCTGACGTGGCGAGTCCAGCTATACTATTCTTGTAGACAAACACCCCCACTCTTCAACTGAAGCACGCAGATCCGTTTAAACCCGCTAAAACAAAATGGAGAGAAAGGCTACAGAGGAAGGGGCTGACGTGGCGTGGCGAGTCCAGCTATGCTATTCTTGTAGACAAACACCCCCACTCTTCAACTGAAGCACGCAGATCCGTTTAAACCCGCTAAACCCATTTCTCTTCCGTGCGGATCTTTTTCAAATTTCGTTCGCACCTTTTTAAATTTAAAACCGATAAATACTTCATCTTCAAGATTTAAAAATAGATATTAATCCCAAACCGGGGCATCGATTATTCGGTTTACAAGGATAAAACCGGTGTAAAATAACCGGGTACGAAATCCCGGCTCACTCGAAACCAGCTGCCTTGAGAACCTCTGTAGTGGTAATTTAGATATTTAAAACTCCACTGTTTGTGTTTATCTTTTTTTGTGTGTTTATCTTCTCGTTGCAGATTTTGCTGAACTGGTTATGTTGATCATTCAACATCAACATGACCAATGTTATATCTGTTCCTGCTCTGCCTAAACTATTTAACTGCAATGTGTTTGACCGCATATGCACGTTATTCATGTTTTCCTTTCAGCTTAAAAGAGCATTTCCCAGAAAACGTTTTCCATTGCGTATGAAAAGCAGAGCAGTGCTCGAAGAGGTATGCATTCTTTTTTTGGGACTAACTGAACTAGGCTACTTATTAATGCAAAGAATCTGTCTGTGACCTTGTTGCAGAGAAGGTGCTCTCTTGAGGAGTGGATAACGAAGCTGTTATCTGATATCGAACTTGTTGCATCCTTTCTTGAACTAGAAGCTGCTGCTATTGTCTGGTATGAGCTAATGAATTTATACTATTAAGCCGTGCATTGGTAGATGCTGTTGCTTTTCAGCATGCCAAGATGTTGATCACAATACTTCCGATGCCAATAATGACATAAATAGCACACGTTCATGACCTATATGGTACACCCAAGTTTGAGCTTGTTTCAAGCTGGCGGCAGTTCTTCTCTCACATCTGACTATGGCAGTGATACTGCTTATGAAACATCTGAGTTTGGATCTCCAAGTGTAGAGAAGCTGGGACAGGATGATATTTCTGAAATTGGTACCGAAGATCTAACTGATCTGGATGAAGAAGTGACAAATCCAGTAGAGAAGCTTGTTAACTTTAGCATGTCCAACATTGACGAGGGACTTTCAATGAGCCAAACTATTCTAGAGCAACTTGAAGACTTTCCCAAACATAAAGTCCGCTCAATAATATCTTAGGGTAAGGGAAGGATGTGTATAATGGAAAGGTGTATTTCTTGCTAACAATGGCTCACGACTTCTCTCTGAACCAGAGTCATCAACTCACTCGGTAATGCATGACAGAAAGTTTTCTATTGGAGGACCTCATAGCAAGACTAGATCAAGAGAAAAGTAACCGTGATCCCCGTTTTTTCTTTTTCTGTCTTTTTGGTTTTTAACATCCGTGTCTTATTCGCGAATGGTAGTGTGGTAATCTTGTTTTACTGCTCAGGTTAATGATCTAGAAGGGGAACTTGAAACTACTAAGCAGAGAAGCAAAGAAAATTTGGAGCAAGCTATTAAGACCGACAAGGAAATTAAGGATTACTCAGATGCAGTGGGATATGGAAGAACTTGGACGAAATCATACGAGATGGAAATGAAGTTAAAGGTATGATTTGACTTAGTTCCATGTCTAAAATTATAGTCGCAACCAAACTAGTTTGCATGTCTATTTTATTTTTATTACAGATCTTCATAGGCTATCTTTCTAGGCTCTCCAGTCTCCGCATCAATCCTGATGGGTAGAGCCGAGCAAGTAGGAAGGGTTTTTACCTTGTAGAGTTGTCAATGTGATCCACTCATCAGATCTCTCGGTTTAACTTACTCTCAGTTTCCGTCATTTGAAAAAAAGATGACATGATGTTGAAACCCTAGGAATATATGTCAACTCCTCAATGATGAGCTCTTGGTCTTCGAGATTAGATCTGAGAGAGATTGTCGCCGTCTTTAAACGCTTAGAGTTGGCAAAAATGTATCCCAAGAATTCTTGGTCTTCTAGTACATCCCCATACTCTCTCCACTCGAATATTTCGAGCTGTGACGACAAGCATGCGGGAATACAACTGGTTTTGTTCCATGGACGTAATTGATCTTCGGGTGGTTTATAGATATATCCCTGAGAAGCAAAATCTATTAAGCAAATCCACCAAAAAGGCTAGAAGCGGAAGAGGAGGAAGAGGTGCTTACACAATCTACCACAAATTCATTTAGTTTCGGAGCTTTTCCAAGTAAAAGTCTGACTGGTTCCAACCAGTCTGACGATCCACATGGACATATGTTTAACTTAACAAGCCGAGAGAAGTTGATGGTGCTACAGCGCCCAACCTGAGAGAGAGAGAGAGAGAGAGAGAGAGAGAGAGAGAGAGAGAAACACAGAACAACGTAAAACAGATGCAATCACAATAAAGAAAGAAAGAAAGAAAGAAAGAAAGGGAGAGAGAGAGAGTAGGCTGCCCAATACCATTGCATCAGACAATGACAAACAAAGAGACAAGAGTGGAGAAAGACAAGTTAGAAATCTGTCTTCAAGATAAGACGCAACATCGATATGTGCATATAGGAGACAGGGCATATCCTCGATGGTGCAAGAGACCCCCCAACAAGTACAGATTCTAAGTTGAATCATTGCAGGAGCATCTAAAACCAGACACCTACCGGGTTTTGAAAAATCAACATACCAAAAGTCACAGAGACGAGGCACCCTGGAGGCATAATCTCATATGTCCCTCAGTCTCTGAATCTAATCTCTTATACCCCTCTCTAAACTCAAAGTCTCAATCCAAACCCTACGACAACACCCTAAACCACCAACTATGAGAGGGACATATGAGATTGACGAAAAAGCTATAGGGGCATAAGAGATGATATCGAGGCACCCTGACAGTGAACTTTTTCACATTGTCATCCTCTCTCCGGTTGACGTACAAAACACTGAGAGCAGGGCAGCTCGAAAACAAGCCAATGAGAGTTTCGTCGTCTTTATACACCACACAGTCTAGGTCGAGTTCTCTAAGGGATGGGAGGCAAGCGGAACAAGGAACATCCACGAGAATCTGGTGGGAGAGAGTCAGATCTACAAGAAATTCGCACGAGTAAAGGCTGTTGGGCAGTCTGGTTGGATCTGCGGACCAGAGGAGCTTGAATTCTAGCTGATCTACCAAACGATCCACCGCCATTGCAACCCACTTTCCGACATCAACATCGGTAGGGCACCGTGGACCGAGTTCCACACAAGAGCGATCTATTATCGGTGCCTCGTGGAGTTGCAGTGATTTGTCAAGAAACCACCAAACACTCTTCTTGCTCTCATCATCATCATCTTTGAACTCAAGTGTAGGTACCATCCTCCAAATAGGGAGCCACAGTTTGGACAGAATCATGCTGGCCACTGCGTCTTTCGTTGGGACCCGACCCAATATCATTACAAGCAAATCTTTGGGTAACTCACTAATCCTGTCTTCGCCTTCAGCTTTGTCGGCTTCTGCCATCACCAAAACAGAGTGCGCGTATCCCCCCCTATCTTTGCCGAGTCTTTTTTAACAAAGTTCAACAATCTCACACTTTCGGCGTCCGTCTAGGATTTAATCTCCTGTTTTCGGATCAAAAGTTCCAGCTGGGCCTAGTTGTTTCGTACAATAAAAAGAATAATCAAACTCGAAGCCCATTCAAAATAGGTTTCTATTGGACTTTGTAAGCTGTATGAGCTTTTTGGTGGAATATAAATAAACTGACAGTGTGTATTTCTTGTGTATCCAAGAATTTCGTCCTTTGTGTTCGGCTTTCTTAGAGTAAATTGTGTACATCTTTCTAATTTCAAAACACTGATGGTTACCAAGAACAAACCATGTCTTCCTCCTTTTCTTTGAAAATGTTGTGTAGCATAGCCTCACTCTTGTAACAAACTAGACATTCTTCTGTATGGAATATGTATCAAAATCACTTGCTAAAATAGCATCAAGCTTGAGTTACATTTCGAGAAGTTTGTTTAACGTTTTAGTCTGAAATTTTTGCAAGCAATTTCTCGACCATGATTCTCTGCTGAGTCCCACTTAATGATTCTGAGTTCATAATCGCATTGCCAACGATAATGACAGTACGTGGAGCAGCTGCTTTAACCCACACTCTGCCGTTTAAGCCAGTGGCGGTCTCGAATGAGAGTTTCTTTCCAAGAGCTTCGACGACTGGGCACGACGGCGAACCCAACAACCTATAATATCAGTTACAAAGTTATAAATCTCTTTCAAGGAAGAGAAAGGCAGATGAAGGATTAAGAGAGACAGTTTGTAGTCAAGCGAAGATCTCACATTCTTGAAAGACCCGTTGAAGTTTCAAACATGAAACCATCCCTCAAGGCTCCAAATTCTGCAGCTTTGCCAGTTGCTACTTACATTTCAAAAAAAAAAAAAAGCAATTAGCATTGACAGTAAAAATTAAAGGAAAATCAGATTTGGAGTTACCATCAGTAGAGCACAGCTCGGGATTCATTCCTTTGTTTGATTTGACAACACGAACATAGAGCAAAGTGCCTACCTATTTAATTACAAAATGAATCAATGTTAACTTCCTGGAAACATATAACATATAATCATTCAAATGTGAAAACAAAAAACAAGAAGCATGATCAGAATGTACATACTTCAAACTTGGGATCGTTTTTTTTCCTCGGCAAAAGCGCTAGTTGAGGTCCTTTTATGTCTACCCAGAAATTCTGCAATGCCATAACGTGTCAAATAAAAACAGTAAGAGTTTAAAACAAGTTTCAAGAATCTAAACAGGCAAGCTTACATCTGCTTTAGAATCTACTACAATTCCAAGGACATGATCCTCGTGTACTGCAAAAACCATGATACCAGCCAGAGTCCACAACAAAGTAACCTCAATACTCTTACAAGAGTTTTCGAAAACTCACCCGTTTATGAGAGCTTTCGACCCAATACTTATTAGGCTTCGAGTAGCTTAACTTCCCAGCTCTCATGGCAGAGATAACATCACTATCCTGAAACAAGCCAAACACACACATGTCAATCTCTGTATTTGACTTTGGCTTGCAGCTCATGGAAGCAAATTGAGTATTATCACAAATCAAGTGCCCACTGGGAATAATGCTGAGATTCAAAACACACACAAGAAAGAGAAGAAGAATATTGAACAAGATGAAAACCTGACGGAGGCCACTGCCGATCTTGATTGTCTGGTTAGTCATGTTTGACAAATCAAGCACAACATCACCTAGAACCTGAAAAGTGAAAAGCCCATAGGAGATGTTTCACTGTAACCAGATTGAAATACGGACGACAATCTGATCAATGAGGCTTGAGGGCGACACAAAAACTTTGGAATCCATCTCCTATCGTTCGCTATACGTGTTCCCGAAGCCAACAAGAGCTAAACTCGCGAGCTCTGATACAGGGGAAGTTGGGTTTTTGGTTGGATTGGAGCTAAAACCCTATTCGATGTAGAACCTGGCCTCCTATTGAAGACGACGAAACGTCGTTGCAATCTTCTTTTATTTTTCGGACAAACCTTGTCCGATTCTAACCAAACCAAACCGAAATCTAAATGAAACTATAACAAAACCAAATCAATCTTAGGACTTAGGAGTTTGTTTTTCTTAAACCGGAAACCAGAAAATCTAAAATCCCAACCGCAATGAATATTACCCTCGTGTGTGTTCCACTAAATTCTAATGTTTCCTTAAATAATGAGTTTATGGAACTTGTATATTGTACGTTTAAAGATGTTACCTCACACTTGCATTCTCTAAAGTCTAAACACTCAGTTCCGATTTTTGTTTAATGACTCTGCTGAATACTCGCAACAACTGAGTTCCGAACACAAGAAAAAAGAGTATACATATATGCAAATGATAATAATGCAGTACAATTTATACAACAAACATAGGCAATACACATGGTTTTCCTTATGTACTCGTCAAAAGGGGTTCTCAGTTCTCACGTGTGTGTGTATGTATATATTGAGATTACATCACTCACTAATTTGCTTCTCCAAGAGACCAACCGTTTTGTATTAGAAAGCGACCAGTCCTTTGATAAAGAAAACGAAAAAAATGGTAGTTTCTCTATTCTCAGGTCAAATACAGACCCAAGTATTATACCTATCTGTTCACTGTTTCTGTTGATGCCTCCTCCTTCTCATCGCCGTTTTCCTCATTCACATCTTCGGTGGTCTTTACTTCTTTCTGGAGAGCACGCAACATTGCAGAGTTCACCTGTTTTCTCAGTTTCGCCTTCTCAACAAAGATACCTGCCAATATCTTCCTCAGTTCGTCCTCCATGCTTCTTGTTTCCGTATCCACGCTGAGAGATTTGTCCATGCCTTGACCAGCAGCATTTTCATCAAACCCGGCAAGCAGCTGAGCCTGAAAATGTAACTCTTATTATAGGAATCTCGAATGTGACTAGATTTCTGAAGTTGGGAAACTTTGTGATTTTAAATGGATATAAAGCAGATATGCAGCAGTACCTCCTCAATTTGATCATCAGATACAGACAGCAAACGGAGAGCGTCTGATACTGTATCCGAGTCCTCTACCAAGTTACCGTTTCCGTCCATTGACAAATTCAAGTTGTACTCTTTAAGTCGGTCATGGAGAATTCTGCAATCACTAAGCAGCTTTTTCCTAGCCGCTACTGTGTTCTCAAGTAGTTTTCTTTCCTGTTGGAGTAGTTTCTGAAAAGTTCAACATGTTCCAGTCTCAGTTGTAAAATATAATAAGAATCCACAAACCATGGTGCTGCCAAATAAGAATATATCTATTCGAGCAAGAAAATTACCTCCGCTTCACTTTTATGTGTCAAAGATTGAGTCAGCTCCTTTTCTAGTTCCACATGAGAACGCCTCAGAGATTTGACCTCTTTGACAAGAATTTTAACATCTGCTTTTGATTTTGCCTCTAATTCTTCATATCGCCTGGAGAGATCCTCCAGTTGTTTTCTAGCATCCAATTCTTTTGACAAAACATATCTCTCAGAAATAGTTGACTGTTCCGTGGGTTCTGCATGTGAGCTCCCATCCTGCTGTAATGATTTGCATCAGTGTGTTTCTCTATTAGAGAGAAATTATGCATGATCTATGCAAACTTGGTTGCGAAAATAATTTTCTAGACATGGAACTATTTCAAATCATACCTCTCTCGATTTTAATTTCATTTCCATTTCGTATGATTTTTGTCTAAGTTCTTCCATATCCCACTGCATCTGAGTAATCCTTTCCCTCTCGGTCATAACAGCTTGCTCCAAATTCTCTTTGCTTCGCTGCTTAGTAGTTTCAAGTTCCCCTTCTAGATCATTAACCTGAGCAGTAAAAACAAGATTACCACACTACCATTCGCTTCAAAGAAAAAAGGATAAGACACGGATGTATAGAACCAGAAAGATAGAAAAACGAAAACGGAATTCACGGTTACTTTTCTTATTGTACCTTTCTGTTCAGGTATTCTTTCACCGCGATCTCTTGATTTAGTCTTGCTATGAGGTCCTCCATATCTGTTTTTGCATTGACAAGTCTCTCATTCGTGGCTAACAGAATCCTGTTCAATTTGTTACGCAGGTCCAGTGGAAGAACTATTTGTGCAGTACCCTGCCTCTCCAGGTTACAAACAATCCCAGTTCCAAGCGATACACCAGCACCTTGGCGTAGATCCAGGTGGCTTGAACTTAGGAGACCAGATGTCGATGTCTCACCGGTGTGTAGAGAAAACCCGTCAGCACTCTCAATAGAAAACTTTCTATCATGCATTACCGAGTGAGTTGATGACTCTGGTTCAGAGAGAAGTCGTGAGCCATTGTTACCAAGAAATACACCTTTAGAAGCATTTCCATTATACACATCCTTCCCTAAGATATTATTGACATATCTTGAGCGGACTTTATGTTTGGGAAAGTCTTCAAGTTGCTCTAGAATAGTTTGGCTCATTGAAAGTCCCTCGTCAATGTTGGACATGCTAAAGTTAACAAGCTTCTCTACTGGATTTGTCACTTCTTCATCCAGAGTTAGATCTTCGGTACCAATTTCAGAAATATCATCCTGTCCAGCACTTGGAGATCCAAACTCAGATGTTTCATAAGCAGTATCACTGCCATAGTCAGATGTGAGAGAAGAACTGCCGCCAGCTTGAAACAAGCTCAAACTTGGGTGTACCATAGGTGACGAACTTGTGCTATTTCTATCATTATCGGCATCAGAAGTATTCTGATCAACATCTTGGCATGCTGAAAAGCAATTTCGTGTTAGATTCTAATGACACATAACAGCATTTTCCAATCACGGCTTAAGAGCATAATGTAATTACTCATACCAGACCTAGCAGCAGCTTCTAGTTCAAGAAAGGATGCAACTACCACACTTCTTGCCAGATCTATATCAGATAACAGCTTCGTTATCCACTCCTCAAGAGAGCACCTTCTCTGCAACAAGGTCACAGCTATCACTTGTGAAACAGATTATTTGCACTAATAATCGTAACATTATCGTTGAGTACATGGATTTCCGTACATTTATACATCTGCACTATTCGTAATTAATCTTAATTGGGACAGGATTGAAAAAAAAAAGGTACAAAACAGAAAATGGAGAGTAACAGCTGTTACATAAGTAAACTAATTCAGCTAACCCCAGAAAGAAAATGCATACCTCTTCTAAGACTGCTCTGCTTTTCATACGCAAAAGCCCTTTGGGTGGAGCTGATGGAAAACCTTTTCTAGGAAATGCTCTTTTAAGCTGAAAGGAAAACATGAACGTGCATATAGCTTTAGAAATAATATCACTGAGAAGTGAAAAGTGGAGAGTTTGATAGGGGCAATGCTAAACTCTTACATCCGTTAATAGCTTTAGAAAATCATTAAATCTTCTCAACACTCCTCGCATTGTGGTAACACCTTCAGGGGATTGCAGACTAATCTGAACCCTGTAAAACTGTTCCTCTACAATGTTAAGTATGTAGTAGGTTCAACTAAATATATGACATGCACAACAATAAAGCTGTTTCGCTGCACACAAAAAAGAAAGGCACACTCTAGAAGCTAATTTAGGCAGAACAGGAAACAAATATAAGATTGTTCATGTTGATATTTATTGATCCACAGACGTTCCAAGATATGGTCGAGGTCGAGGTCGACATAAACAGTTGAGCAAAATTTGCTACGAGAAGATAAACACTGAAAATTATGGCCTTGCAAGTTGCAAAAGATAAACAGTGGAGTTTGAAATATAAAAATTACCACTACAGGATCTGAATTTCTTGATTTTGGAAGGACAACCCAGGAGGGTATTGTAACACAATAACTCCATCCGGTTCGAGGGTCATGAGGCCAAACAGTATCTCTACCATTCTGCACAAAATATATATATAAAAAACTCTCAATGCCTTGAAGTCTCCAACTTAACATATATGGAATTCAATTGAGCAGAATGATATTTCTCAGTCAGCAGCTATTCAAAGACTCAGCTAACTAATAATTCAGTTGATAGCATTTCTTGCGGGAGGTGAGAAAGCAACAGAATCCACCAATTGTACGAAGTAGCTTCAGCAAACTGTTTTGGCAACGTAGGAACTCACCCATTTGCGCGGCGGAGGGCTCCAATCCATCCCCAATGGAAGCGGCGACGTTCCGTCATGCCTGTGCTTCGGCGGACTCCGTCTCTGCATCATCTCCACCAAACTCTACCTACCTCTCCCTCTCCAGATTTCTGAGCCCGAATCCAATATTCCGATCAGAACCAATCGGAGACGCGATCGAGCATTAACTTCCCGATCGAGAATTCACAAATTACGCAACTTCAAACAGATATCTGAGCAGAAGATCGAACTGTAGGGTTTATGATGATCGTCAGATCGAGGTGGGAATTGAGGGAGAGAGAGCTCGCAGAAGGAGGCAAAAAAAGAAAAAGAAGGACCAGATGGCGTCTCTCGGGGTCTTCTCTTCCTCTGGTTGAAATTCTACGGACCACGGCGATTAACGGCGGTGTCGTCTACTTTAACGGAAAATTCCAAGAGGACGACACGTGATTAGACGGAGGCGCGAAGCCTCCCGTTACCGTGTATCTTATTATATAAAGCAGGATGCGCGCGACGTGGTCGCGACACGTAGAATTTTTATAATTCATAAGATCGCGATATGTGTCAATTTTAATTTTAACGTATTGAGATCTTGACATATGTATTAAAAAAAAACTAAATAAAAGTGTTAAAAAAAAAAAGATATCTGCCAAATTCTAACGAAAAAATATTTCATATTCTTAATGAAAAAAGGAAAAAGTTATTTTGTAGGCATAATATTCTAAGATAAAAAATAAAAAATATATTTCATATATTTCATATATTTTTTATTTTCTATATAAAAAAAAGTTCCATATTCTAAACGGAAAAGGAAAAAAAATATTTTTTCATGCCTCATATTCTAAGTGAAAAATATTCCATATTCTAATAGAAAAAGGAAAAAAAAAAATTGCATGTCATATTTTAAGGAAAACTGGAAAAATTCATATTTACCACATTATGTGTCTTGAAAAAGTTTGCATATTTTAGCGGAAAAAGAAAAAAATATTTTAATGCCTCATATTCTAAGTGAAAAATGTTACAAATTCTAATGGAAGATGTTTTATATCCCGCGTATACGCGGGGCTTTATCTAGTATATAATATATATACTAGGTGATAACCCGCGTCCTGCGCGGAGTGAAATATTTGTTAATTTTTATTATTAAAATTATTGGTGT
>OVBJ01001129.1:0-33598 GCA_900406535.1 Noccaea bulbosa
ATGGTTAGTTTGTTAATTTTACTTTTTTTTATTGATACTGATGCCAATTTCCCTTTATTAAATTGTGTTTAGGAAAAGAAAAATATGATCCTGCTCTATTATTTTTATTCCACGTGTTACGTCATCATTCGACCGTGTAATGATATGTGAATGAAAGTGGCTTTGGATGGGCAACAAACAAAATTGAAAATAACCAATTCCAATCAAATTCAGTGAACCAATCATAAATATATACAACATTTGTGTTTTTTAATCATTTTTTTATGAAACAACACATAGATTTTAATGGATATGAGTCATATACGTAGATAGACTCATGCAACTTTTTAAAAAGATCATTCATAATATTTGAGGGGTCTCTAGCAGCTGGCAGATAAAAATATATAATTTGGTACGAAAAAGAACTATCATTTCATATTGTATATGTGTCAAAAATCTGCAACTGCCACACGGATCTGTTGAAAATGCTGTGAAAGCTGTGGTTACATAAACATCTAAAAATATAAAATAGCTAATTTCCTTGCTATTAGTTTTAGTTATATGATAGAAAATACAAAACAATAAGAAAAATAAATAACTTATAAATTATTGTATATTTCTTACTTCTTATCCAGAAATCTAAAGCATATCTAAGTTATATCTAAGTTACATTTTGTAAAACAAAAAATATATGTTTATTACTTTTATGCCATTCAAGAACGGCAGCTATTACAAACCAAAAAAAAAGCAAGATGTGAATTGCTCATTGGACTGGGCCTCACCACTGGCCCATCGATATTTCATATGACTATTCAACATTTTTTCTTCGTTTTGACTTTTGCTTTTGCCACCACCACATGCTTATAGTAATTTTACTTACCTGTTCTCTGAAAAGTTTGATTTTGTGGTTGTTACGTTTGTTGAATCAATTAAATTTATTTATGTCCACAACACGAAACTGATTTCACATGTGCTGGACTGCTGATGGACAGATTTTTTGTGTGCACATTACGAAAATTAATTCGCATCCATCATTTATCAATGTGGATCAAAGAAATGGAATCGATTAATTTTATATTCTGTGACTGTAACGTATAGAGTGTGTCGACAAAAACAGAAGGAACAAATCAAACACACACACATGTCAAATTCTTGTCACTTAAACTCACCTAAGTTACCTTTTGATCTGTGGCTCAGTTTTTTTTGCTCCTTAATTTTAAATAAAATAAAAAAATCAAATAATTTTAGAACATGATCTTGCTTCTGTGTCGACTGTTGAGCCTAAAAAAAAAAAAAAACAGACACCAAAGCTTCTCTTACATGGCGACTATTTTCAGACCTTCAATTTCACTTGATCTACGACCAAAGGTAACAATTAAGCTTCTTCACTCACTCGATTTCCAGAAATCGTTCTTTCAGTGGAACTGGAGGATCTCGAGATGGCCAATTAAGAAAATTTGCCCTCTGTTGTTTAATTTTACCAGAATTTAAACTAGGATCGTGTGTATTATTATTCCAAAAGTCGATTGATGATGAATCTCGTTTTGGCAATTGGAAGGTTACTTGTACGAATCTCTGTACGAAAGAACGAATTGAGTTTCAGAAGAGGAGTCTGAGGAAAGAAAGGCCCAATGTTAGGTTATGTGGCTTGAAGGCTAATAAAGCACAAGGATCAATTGATGGGATCAGTTTGGTAGAAGAGAAAGAGATTAACAATAAAACCGGTAATTAACTGATAGTAAGATTTGTTTTTATTAAACCGGGCTGATTGTGGTTTTTTTTTTCTTTTTTTTCTTAAATATATTGTTGAATTTCAAAGATTATGGAGTTGTTGGGGTTCACCATGTTGGTCTGCTCTGCGAGAACCTAGAACGGTCGCTCGAGTTTTATCAGAACATTTTAGGCCTTGAGATCAACGAGGCAAGGCCACACGATAAGCTTCCGTATAGAGGAGCATGGTTATGGGTAGGCTCAGAGATGATCCATCTCATGGAGCTTCCAAATCCAGATCCACTAACCGGTAGACCCGAGCACGGAGGCCGGGATCGACACGCCTGTATCGCAGTCCGTGATGTTTCTAATCTGAAACAGATTTTCGACAAAGCTGGTACATAGTACATACATATACACTTTTGCTTATAGGATGTTTTTTTTTTTTTTTCTTTTTTTCTTCTAAAAGATGTTTCTTTTTTTGTTTGTTTGTAGGGGTTAAGTATACGATGAGTAAGTCAGGGAGGCCAGCGATATTTGCTCGTGATCCAGACGCAAACGCTCTTGAGTTTACTCAAATTTGATTCTTAAATCTCTTTTTGAGAGTCTATACGTAGATGTGGATGAATCCTCAAAACTTTACTTGGTTATATAAGTTGTAGATACTCATCTTTACCTGCAAATTGTGTTTGGATCTGTTCCATTGAGCACGTATGTTACATACCCAGTTAGATCATATTTTATCTTTACTCCAAAACGAACAAACCAAAACTCCTAATTCCACAAGAATTCTTGTTTCGAATTGATACCACAACAATGATTCGAAAACGTATCGAAAAACAAGTTCTTGACGTAAAGCTACAGACATGATACACCCGCTTCAACACAAGTTCAGGGTATTTAGTATATACAAATGACACTATAATGTATGTATATATATAAGCTTCCTTTCTTTTTGGTAATCAAAAAGAGCCAAGGGTAGAGGAAAGGTCGAGGCGTGAACGAGATCGCCATTCTTGTATAGCCGTTTTGAGAGAGTGGTTCGGTGTGAGATCGGAATGTTTGAGCCGATGCTTGGTCACAGGAGACACATTTTGATGTTTCTGAATCCAAGCCTTTATCGCTTTTCCTTCGTACGTGAATCCATCTGCTGCTATCTGTGGATCTTCCATTATTTCCTGCATTTCAACACAAAACCGATCAATCATCTTTAAACCCAAAACCATTAAAGACTTGTGACCATTATGAGAGTTGATTTTCTCGATTTACCTTAAGAATTGGACAGTAATAGTGAGTTGGTGGTCGTGCGTTAGCTTGTTCTGTCTTGAGTCTATTATTAGCAGATTCAAGAATCTGCTTCAGAGCTGGCAACACTTGTGTATCAAGATCAGGTCTGTCTCTGCATTTGAGCTGCGAGCACTTGATCGCAATACGAGCTAGCTCTTTCGCTTCCGCTAGGGGCCAATCTTTGACTGATCCATCTAACATATCTCCAAAACATCCTCTCTTCACTGCGTCCTCCACGCAGAAGAGAAGACCGTTGGGGTGTCGAGCGGTTAAAAGCTGGAGGATTATGATTCCAAACGCGTACAGATCTGATTTCGGTCTGATTGTCCCGGTTCTTTGGTATTCCGGGTCCATGTAGTAGAGCGTACCGGCGATAACCGAGTTTCTGTAGACAGTGACACTGTCTGGTGCCTCTTCTGACATGAGCTTGGCGAGTCCAACGTCGCCGATTTTGCTGACGAAGTTTCTGTCTAAGAGAATGTTTCCTGGCTTGAGGTCACGGTGGACGACTGGCTCGGGTTTCGAGTTGTGGAGGAAAGCTAAGCCGCAAGCGGTCTCGTAGATGATCCTGAATCTGATGAACCATGAGAGAGATGGTTTCCCTTTTTTGGGAGAGATGTGAGCATCTAAGCTACCATTCTCCATGTACTCATAGACAAGGCAACCATTATCAGGACAAGCTCCGAGGAGAAGAACCACGTGGGGATGACGAAGCTGGCTTAACACTGATATCTGCAAAGTGGGTTTCAAAATCTCAGAGAATGTTAAACAAGAAGGATGAAGTTTGTTATCAAGAACATGAGAGATTATTTGTAGTTTTACCTCTCTTAAGAATTCTTCTTTCTTCTCGACTGAATCGGGTTTGAGAACTTTAAGAGCTACCGGAGTGTGATCGAGGGTGCATTTGTATACTTTACCGTATCCTCCTTCGCCGATGATTTTGCGGGAAGAGAAGTTATCTGTAGCTGCAGCGATTTCTTCTTTCGTGTACCTTCTGTACCGTCCGTCTCTCAAGAAGAGCTGCTCGATCACCTTCTGTTTCTCAATGGATTGCTTGAGAGCATCTAGCTCGGCTAGTTGCCTCTCGCAGAACTCTTTGGCTAGCATTGATTTCGCTTCTTCCACTTCTTTAACGGCTTTTAGATGCTTTTCTTTCTCTTCCGCTGCTGCTTTCCTCAGCAATTCTTCTTTCTCCAGAGCAGTGATGACCTTTTTCGTTTCTTTGATGCACTCAGAGGAAAGAGACTGGACCTGAGATCACAATGTGGGTTAGTTGAGTTTATGAATCCATTAGATGAAACAAGACAATCCAAAAGATTTACAGTAACTCCGACCTGAGTTTGTTTATGAACAAGCTCTTCACAAGCTTGCTTGTACATGGAAAGAGTTGTTTGTACTTCTTTCCTTAGCTTCTCTACCTCAGAATTAACACCTGACTGCAAAAAAAAACATGTACTGAGATCAGATCCTTAGCCATTTTGCATAACAGAGGATAAACGCAAAATGGTGAAAATGTTCAAATGCTCTTTTACCTTTGGTGTTTTTTTGTTAGCTCCAGGATTCAACTGCATTTTACTACCGGAAACAATACTGTGTCTAAGGATAGAACGAATGTGTTCGTCGTCATTGGCGAAACCTATGTCATTTGAAGACTGTGCATCGGAAAACACTCGAGAGGTTGGATGACTATGCGGCAAAGAGGCAGGCCTTCGAATGTGTTTCCTGCCTGAGGTTGACATGGATGAAGCAGACAAGCCTGTCTTGTCCGATCGCGTGCGGCTGAATGACTCTGTATAAGCTTCTGCTCCTTCCGGTATACGAAAACTAGACGATGAATCTGTTGAAAGATTTCACACACACACACACAAAGGGATCAATAAAACAATCACATTTCTAGATCATTGCAAGTTTAAATTTTTTAGGGGGCTGATAGATTTTTATATACCTGCAGATAACTGATTGGTCGATTTGGTTAATATTCTATCTTTGCAGATAACATAGATCTCACAAGCCTCTGGAGCTTCTCCTAGCACCGTTAATGGCATTTCTTGTCCCTTTTTCCTGGTAAAACCAAAGCTAAACGTTTGAGAAAAAAAAATCATACCATATACAAACAAACAAAATACTAATGATCACAGGTCTTTCACACGAATCAAAATTCTCATTTGTAAACAATACCTGGTGAGGAAATTTGAAGAGCAAGACCCAATCACTAAACACTCAACATCACTATCTGCAATGTACTTCAAGAGTGCCTGTGCAGGATCATGATGTTCCAGCAACAAAGTCTCAACCTAAAGTTTGATCATTAAAATTTTCATGACCCCAAACTTCCAAAATTGGGCTATACGGGAAGCAGGAAAGTAGGAGAAAAACTCACTTTGCTTGATTTGCAGATCCTCTTAAACGGCACAAAAACTTGTTCGTATTCCTTTCTCAAATCTCTTTTATACATTGACACAACACTCTCTTCCAATTCCTCCACTGGAATCTTCGATCCAGCTGCAAACAAACAAACAATACAAAAATTACCCAGAAATTATACTTCGTGAAATCGCGAAATGGATGGAAGTAGATTAGTAGCGAAAATTCAAAATCGAACTTACAAGGCGACGGAATACTGGTGACGGAAGGCATGACGTGAACTAGAACTAACCGGTCGATTCTGGGAAGGAAGTTTTCGACGGCCCAACGAAGAGCGCGACGGCTAGCAGCTCCTCCTACGGCGTCGCCGACGGATCCTTTAACGGCGACGGCAATCATCGAATACGCCGGAGCTCCGCCAATTGATTCGAAGAACTTGTTGGCCATCACCACCATGAAACTTCCTTCTCAGATGGGAAACTGTGACCAAATGGGTTTTGGAGAAGATAGACCGCGAAAGCGTCGGTTGTTTGTTGACTTGGTGGAAAAATCAGAAAAGTGGATGATGTATTTATTGACCTTTGAAAACCAATTAAATAATTAATAAATCGGCTACTTATTAGAAAACTCTTTCTTTCGAAAATTCTTAATGTTTTTTTATTCTTATGGGGCTTATATTTAAGTGAGATTCGCGATATGTACTGTACGTTATGGACTTATGGGGTTTGTTTGTATTTTTTTTTTTGTATTTTTTCTTTAGTTGTGGAAATCAAAAAAGTTTTGTAGACCCAAATACTATTTTCACAAGGTTTTGCATTTGGGTACGCATAATCCCAACGTTAAATACGCGGCTAGATAGCCAATCAAAATCGAACTCAGGTGAGGGAATTAACAGATGTGAGCCCTTTAATCAACTAAACCAATGCGGATGATTGGTTTGTTTGTTTATTTTTATTTTATTTTTTCCTGAAACTAGCCTTAAAAGTTATTTAAAATTGGGTTTGTTTATTATTAGCCCCCATCATTTTGTTACGCGGTATGGTTAAGATAAAAATTTGTAAAATCACAATTGTTTTTATCTTTTTTTTCCTGCGAAAAATGAGTGAACTCTACTTTATAATATTGTTTTTCCTTTTGCCTAATCTAATGATTCCAGATTCCATCATATAAATCCATTTTTTGTTTTAATATATATCTGATTCGTAGTATTATTGATTGGATCAGAAAATTTGAAGGTTTTGTTTTTCAGGTGGGCATTAATTTCATGAAATTTAAGATATGTACCCTTGTTTTCTAATAAAAACACTTACACATTGGCGCCAAGTGAAGCATAAGTTTTCCAAGGCTAATATTGATAGAGCGGAAAAACAAATGCGCAAGACTATAAACTTTAAGGGAACTGTTGTTGATTAGAATGTTTCTATTCTCGTAAGGGTTGACATTAGACATTAGCAAAGATATAATAATACATTTAGAACAAATGTGCAAAAACTGAATTTATATAATATTATTAAATGTGCAAATAGCGAATTCAAATAATGTTATTAGTAGTAAACTATTCAATAAGAATTTTCATCGGAATAATTAATTTGATTAAGATAAATATATATATTGCTTCTTCTTAGATTCTGTATGTGATGCAACGAATGAGCGAACAATTTACTTTTTCTCAGTTCTTGATTCATATAAACAAATGATTCGAGACGGCACACAGACCACTTGCAATATCCAATCTTCACAGTTTCCATATTCAAAAACTGTATAGATTCATCCATCCGTCCATGCATCGCTGGATGATTTAGTAGCATTTTATAAACAATGTTGAAAAACGGATACCATATGTTCACATTTACAACTTTGAAACGTAATTTTGGTTTTTTTTGTCATTTATCAGTAACTAATATTATAGCATTTCGTGAGTATATAACAGTAGTAGACAAATAAGAAATTGATGACCAAAAGTGATTGACCTACATACATAACTTTGGAGAAAGCAGAATCTAACTTTTAAACTGAGAAAAAATAAGTTACCGAGTACCATAAACAATCTAGATCCAAGACTATCACGTTTCTCAATCCCTCAGTCACTTGACACAAAACAAGACTGATTTTTGTTTGTTTCTCTCATTTGCATTTCCATAATCTCTTAGATTATATACACGTTCGTTTCCAGTATTCCTAGTAACCCACATAACACTCTTCGACCGATTTATCTATATATACACACACAAACACAAGAGTGGAGGAGAGAATCATACTTTGAGATAGGTTCGGATCATGGTTGCTCCGGTTGGATCAGAGACGAGATGATTGATGAGACCTTTCCTCAAATTGTTTGGTGCAATGACGAACATGTAGAAAGCGAAGAGAACGAGATCTCCTGATGTTAATGTTGATCCTAAAAACCCTCGCCACATCCTGAGTAAGTAAGTAAAAATAAAGAATCAAAATTTTCTTGCTTTTTTCCATATACAATGTTTTGAAAAGTGAACCAAGAGAACCAGATGCTTACCATTTTGGAAGGCGGAAGAAAGTGTGGAAGAAGCTTCTAATGCCTTCGATATCAAGCTGAACTATGAGCGCAAGACCAAAGAGAAAGAATGCTCTTTGCCGTTTCCTTTCTGCTGGCCATAAAGTATCCCAAGCTGCAACAAAAACACTTCCAGCTAAGTTTTGAAGAAACCATAATGTATTAACTCAGTAGTTTTATATAGAACTCACCTTGTCTTGAAATGTTACTGTTGATGTGTTTGGTGAAGGAAGTAGTGTCTTGTTTTAGTATATCTGCAATCACTGATGCGTACTTTGGAGCTTCAGACAAAGACCTCACAACCGAATATCCTGTTGGATCGAGAGAAAGTTAAGTCAAGAGATGGTGAAGATTTCAAGATGTGAATTAAGTCAAGGCTTGCTCTTACTACCTGTTGCAGGATGTACCATGCTAGCGGCAGCTCCAAAGGCGAGATTTTTTTGTTCAGTGTTTGGCAAAGAACCACCAACAGGGATATAAGACCATTCCTGCAAAAAACAAACCAAACGTGGAAGTTTCTTTATGTTGTTGAACAAGTGAAGCTTTACCATCAGTGAAGCTAAACTTTCTTCTATGTATTGGATCACCTCTTCGTAAGTCTTTAGAACTCGAATTCCGAGTGTATCTAATCTCAACATGAGCTTCTTTTTAAGCAAATCAAACGGCATCACATCTTTAGAGGCCAAACACGTCTCCTGCAGGGGAATTTCAGCTGATATAAGCAATAGACCTTCTCACGATCAACACAGAAGGAGAGAAACAAGAGAGAGAGAGAACCTCAAAGAATACTCTTGTCTTGGTCATAGGCATTGCATACAGAAACGTTGGATACTCAGCTTCTAAGGTACGAACTTTCTGGTCTGTATAGTCTCTGTAATCCATGAAAACCATCTGGTCTGGATCATATGGACTGTTTTCCACCTAAAGTCATCAAATAGAGACAGTCTCAAAAGCTGCACTCTCATTTCTCAGTAATGGGTGTAATATTACTCTTGGAATATCATTTTTGTTTTCCCTACTATACCTCAACCTCCACGCCGTATGCAGTCTGGACACAAACTCTAGGTCCCCCAACTTCGTATTGCAAGAGCTTCCCTGAAGCTGCTCCAGAAGCAACAGTAGCAAGCCTGCAAATTTCGCAGAACCTTTTTAACACTGGTCCAAAACGTTTTACTAAAACAACAACAGTACAGTGCCATCACACTTAATCCAGCCCTGTACCTGCACGGAATGACGGCATTGTCTCCACAGGCAACAAGCCTAAGCCCATCAGAAGCTTCTGTAATGCTCTCAACTTTCGAGCTAAGATACGAGACACCTGACTCGACACACCTGTGAGAAATTAACAACAGGAGAGGAACATTTAAGTCAACAAATTAGAGAGAGAAAAAAGTCTCCAGAAGATGCAGAGTTGAAACCGTTTCTTTACCTCCTCAAGAGCTCCTCGTGAAGTAAACGTCTACTAACTCTTCCATAAGCACGGCCAATTGAAATGGGATTGTCATCGTCAAGATACACAATAGTATTTCTCCAAACATGCTCAATACATTTTTGCAATCCAAGATCTTTGAAGAGCCAACAATAAACAAAACTAGTGATTATTACACTGACCATGGAGATAGATAGCAATCAGATATGAATGAGCTTCTTTTACCGTTGAATTCATCTTCCCAAACACCGTAATTGTTTGTGAAAGGAAGATCTGGACCAATCAGTCCAACTTTTAGTCCAAGCTTAGCTGATTCTGCAGCCAAGGCTAAACCAGCTGGACCACAACCAATAACCACTAAATCCAAAGCACCACCACCGATTGAGATTGGAGGTAACTGTGAAACAAACAATAATCACAAGCAAAATCAAGGCAATGACTGAGATTCCCTTGAGATTACGAGACGTTTCGTTTTCTTCTTAAACAAGTCAAGGCGAGGCATACAACTGACCTTATCAACAAGCTTAGACTGTTCGTCCATGTCTTTGTTCTGCTGCATTTGAACGAACAGAATCTCGGAGCCACCGGCTTTCACGAAATCTTCTTCGTCGGCGAAACCCTCCTCTCTCACCGCCACGCAGCTCTCGCTACCGGAACCTGCTCCGCCGCTAGCTCTGACTCTGCACAAACCGCACCGGAGATTCCTTACGCTGTATCTCTTAACCACCGGCAATTTCCGACGGGAACTCCACGACGGAAAAGCCGAGACCGCCATTGTAGCGAAATTCCGAGCTCCGACACACTCCATATTCCCTCCTCGGAATAAAAAACAAAAAATCGGAAATAGATAAATTAACAAAATCTTGAGCGCGAAGAAGTAAATCTCTCACACCATTGTTGCTGTTCTGTTGAGGTTTTAGCAGAAAGAGAATCTGGCTTTTTTCCTTCGTAATTTGTTTTTTTGTTCTCAAATAACTTTTTCCTCACAATGACTGGGAAAAAGAGCCTTAAAGACGAGAGGACGATAAAAAAGGAGGATAGAACGAGGACTTCTATAAGACGCTATTCGCCACGTGGTATTCTCTCATTGGTGAATTCAATAAACAGGCTACGTAAACGTTCTTCTTCGACAGAGACACGTGTAGAGCTTCGAGTGGCTTGTGTATTTTCAAAGGTACGCGGATGCACAAAGGAGGGCACATAACGTGCGTTGGTATGGTTTTATACTTTTATATAAGGCGAAACATCTTAGATTCTTTTACGGTACCTAAGTATACCTAACCATGTCCATGGTTATATAAGGCGAAACATCTTTGATTTCTTAAATTCACATATCCCACTATCCCAGTTATCAAATTTGGATTAGTACCTACATTGATCTAGACAATGTTAGTTGTTTGTTGAATCCACTGTCATGTTAGTTAAATCATCCATAAAAACGAACAAGATCAAAAAAAATATTATATTTTTACATATTTCATATTTGTATTTATTTTTTCTTATAAATTTGTAATATTCCATTAATTTTAACTTCTAAAAATTTCTTTGCTGATTATTTTTACATGTCATTAGCTTATTTGTTGTGCAGCTATCATTAAAAGATAGGTTTCATTATTATGGATGGATAACTAAACTAAACAAAACATAACCAAACTGAAATTCATTATGTTAATACATAGATTAATATATACTAAAAGAACAAAGATCATAATGAAATGAAGCGAGAGGTCAACTGACCCACCTGAATTTTATTAAAAAAAAAAAAAATTATCACTATTTTCAACAAATAATCTGATAAAATTTGCTTATTGACCCCTGTAATATATAGTTTATATCATTTGACCCCTGTAAAATGTTTTCCTAGCTCTGCTCTCACAATGAGTGAGTTAAGTCGTCGTCAATTTATAAACTTCTGTTATGGTTTTAGTTTGGGCCGGATTTAATATTGGGCCTCAAACACAGTGAAACTCACACCAACGAATTAAAGGTGGATTGACTTCAATTATCCGGGTAAACTCTTCTTCAAAAACAAAAGTGAACGATGAGAACAAAAAAAAAAAAAAAACACTTCCAAAAANAAATTCAAAATCGCATTGCCAAAAGAATTAAAATCAGTTTAGGTAACCCAAGGGAGAAATAGTTCAGATAAAGAAGAAGAACCAAAAAGAAAAGAACAAAAACAACTTTCAAGTTTCTTAATACCAAACTAATACCATCAAAAGCAAGTTCTTTGAAGGAGCTTATAAGAGAACCAGCCCAAGTTCCGCTGGCTTCAACGCACTTCTCAACCGGTAATTGTAGAGATAGTAATGAAGCTGCCCATCTCCTGGACCAAACTTCAACTCTTTCAAGAAACCATCATTGTGCATCACATCCAACGCGTTGAACACGTCGAAACCCTTCTGCTTAGAGACGATGAGCGCATCATTCATCAGCTGCAGCAACGAGGTCTGCGTGGCGACGTTGTAGTAAGAGTAAGCAGCTTTCAACGTTGTGTAGTTCGGGTTACCGAGGATCGTCGAAGGGAGAGTGTAGAAGCTGCAGAAGTCAGTCACATCATGAGTCTCGGGGCTTTCCACTAGGTAGCTGTCCACGACATCTTCTCTCGGGAGCAGCCAATGCTCGACGTCGTTCTCATCGAAATCAGTCGCTACTCCAAACTGGCAAAGGTAGTTCCGAAGCAGCCTTGTGACAGCGGGGACATCGCGCGGCTCCATTTTCCTGAATCCGGGAGTGACCGGTGTGTCCGGTAGCTTGTAGAGTTTGATGGTTCTGCTCATCGTCATTCTCGCACCGAGCCTTGAGAAGCCGACATCGATCAGCTTCTTCGGGTTCAACGACCTGTGCCAATACTGGCAAGTCGTGATCGGTGTGGGAAGGATCACACCGGCGGTATAAGCCGCTTGCCAGATATTCTCCAAGTGGACTCTTCTTGTTACCTCCTTGATCATCACGGGAGCGAGCCTCTTAGACCTGAGCTTCTTGTGAACGCACAGGAAATTGATCTCCGCCATCTTCACAACCTCGTCACGCACCCTGATCCTCGCGGGGACACCGCTGATGAAGGCGACGAGTTTCTTCGAGGTCTTGGCGCGGACTCCTATATGCCAGCTCTGGTAGTAGCCAGGAGGTCGAAGCGCCCACCTGAGGAACTCCTTGGAGTAATTGAACCTGAACATGTTCTCATCGTCCTCAACGTAGTTGTTCTTGAGAAGGTTGTATACCTCAGAACACATGTCGTCAGAGCTCATATCGCAGGTGGTCCACTCGTAAACGGAAGGAAGGTTGTAAGGCTCTTGCTTCACCTCCGACAACGGAGTCGCCGGCTCGATCGGGCCTTCGGGCAAGCTCGTGTCGCCGATATCCTTGAACTGCCCAACGGGTTGAGTCTCCCAGAACTTGTGCGTCGTCTTTGACTCTGACATTGAATCCTGGAACCTTCGAACCATGGTCTCCAGCGAAGCATCGTCCTTGGCTAATGGGTTTGCTTCAACGATTTGATCTGCTTTCTCTTCTGCAGAGCCAGGTGGTGAATTGTTGTCTGCCATTTCCCTACAATCACAGTGCTTCAACAGCTAAGCTCCAGAAAACGAACGAGTTGCTAAAATCAAACATTAACGCAACCATAGGGAAAATCACCAATGCATTTCTATAAAACTATTTCGAAATGCCTAACACGCTATATCGAGCAGAGATCGAGCTCAGGACAATCAAACTTCAATTGAATCTAGAAGGAGATCAAATTTTCCATTTCCTTAGGTTATTCGTGAACTTAAACGGGAGAAGAATCCAGCAATTAGAACAAGGACCCGATCAGATCTTCCGATTATCGAGATCAGACGGAAAAAAAAAGTAGAAGATTTAATAAGACTGACCGATTTTGCCCGAACAGAAGACTCCGGAGGAGATTCTCACCGATTCCAGATCCTTGAAGAAGCTATCAGATCTCTGGAACGATTTTCTCGGATTGGACTTGCTAGATTCGATATCAACGATATTAGGGCTCCGGAACGGAGTAAACTCTTCTCAGAGAAGAAAGAATAAAGGGAAGACAAAGGGCGTGAGGTATGGCCGGATAAAATCTTACACTTCAAGTATATTGCATTTCTGACCCTCTAAATTCTTTGCTATTTTAATTTAACCCCGTTAGTTCCACTACTTAGTGATTTTTCTTTTCAATAATGTTGCTAATGTTGCTAATTTGTTTTCAGTTTATACAAATACTAGATAATGAGTTTATATTCATATTTTTGAATCAATTTATGAAAAATATTAAACAAAATTCAATTACTCTTAAATGTAACTAAAATAATATTAAAAATCCGATAAAAAATCTTTAAATAACATAATATACTTCAGTTCCGCTGTATAATAAAGAATAATAGTCCTATAATAATTATAAAATAAGCATATTTCATCAAGTAATAGAAGCTGAACTCCCATAACAATATTATTTCTTTAGGATTTTGAATAATACATACTATAAAACGACGATAATTTTGATTTTGATTCAATTGATTTAGAGCCAAATAATTTCTATTGTTTTCTTGAAATTTGAAAACATGATTTTTTATTCTTAAAAAAGGGTGAAAGTACACATTTAGAGATAGAAAAAAGAAAATGGAAGTACACAATTAAATTTTAAAGCTTATAGCATATTATTTAGGGTTTAATGAGATATATAACATACTTATTTTTCCTTTTTTCATAAGAATATAAATCATTTTTTATCTTAAAAAACTTGCAAAAACATTTTGTCCTTTTTCTGTTAGAAGATGAAGCATTTTTATCTTAAAATATGATGCATGCAATTTGTTTTTCTTTTTTCAGTTAGAATATGGAAAATATAATTTTTTCCTTTGTTTAGTAAGACATAGAAGATACTTTTTTCTATTAGAATATGGATCTATTTTATCTTAAAATATAAGATCTGCAAAAATATTTTTTTTTTTTCAGTTAGAATATGTAATATTTTCCCATTTTTTTTCTTTTTTCCCACTTTTTCCTTTTTTTTTTGTTAGAGTTTAGACTTTTTTCTCTTAGAATATTAGGCATGCAAATTTTTCTTTTTTCTTTTTTCCGATTAGAATATATAGCGTTTTTCTGTTTGAATATGGAAAATGTTTTTCCTCTTTTTAATATCTTTGTATTTGTTTTTTTTTTCTTTTTTTCCTAGACGCATGTCAAGATCTTAGTAGTTGTAACATAAAAAAATTTACACATGTTGTGATCTTATGAGTTATAAAAATCATACGTGTCGCAACCAGGTCGCTGGTGCATCCAACTTTATATAATAAGATATATATTAAACTTCTGTGTAATTAAAATTGTGATAGTCTTTTAGAATGAAACTTTGTGTTTCTCTACCGATGATAAATTCAATGGTCGTGAAACTCTCGACTTTTATCATACTATAGATTACTGAGAGCTACAACTTGCTATAGATATATATACGCTGATTCCAATTCAAAACACTGAATTTAATTTCCCTTCGTAGTAAAACAAAACAAAAAACCGACAAATTAACGATTAGAAAAAAACAAGAGCACAAGAAGAAGAAGAAAATAAAAAATCAGCAAATTTACTCGTTTCTCCAGACTCTCTCCAGTATAGAGTCGGGAGCATTTATATAATTAAAATCTCTGAACAAATACGACATCGTATCTTTCTGCTATCCCATGTATCAAATCAATGGTGAAACCTTTCGTCAGAGACTTGGAGGCTTTCGAAGCCTTTGATTGTAGAATCGTAATGTTTTCGGGTGGATGAAGATCTCTTCTCTTCCGACGTTGAAACCACCGGAGAGTTTCTTAATCCGGCGGCTGTACGGCTTCTCTGTAGCTCCTCCGACGTTACCCTCCTTGATGATCCTGCTGATTGTGCGAACAGCGACGAGCTTGGCATCTGTTATTTAACAAAAAAAATCATCACATTGTCAACAAAAGAAGTAAACATTTACTTTCACGCGTATATGATCGCATCACATTATGGTTTTGAAGATCCCTCTTTGAAAAGTTATCACTCTCTTCCAAATAAATGAAAGTTAGATTATTAAAGCTAGTTTTTGTTTTTTAATTCGTTTTTCCATTAGGAGGCTGAGTTTTTTCTTGAAAGGGAAATCTAGTTAAGATCATTTCAGAAAGTTCTGATTACTGTACCTAATTATGATTCGAATGCTGACAATTTTATGAAGTTTTAAAAACGTCAAAAGTAAGAAGATACCCATTTTTTTATTTATCTCCGTTGTCACTAACTTCAGAATCAAAACGTGATTGTTATGGAAACTAATGAAAAAAAGATTGGGTTTTACAATTTGGATCAGTAGAGAGCTTTTAGAATGCTTAAAGTCGGTAACTTTATTTGTGGGTGTAGAGGACAGAGGGGTAAAAAAAAAGAAAGAAAACAAAACAGAGCAATTTTGTCATACCATAGGGCCTCTAGCTGACACATTCTCAAGAACTCCTGACATTCTCCTTCGTGATGAATCCATTGGTGGTCTCCCTCCGTCTTCCTCGCCTTCAAGAAACAACAAACAAACAAACAATCAAACAAAGCTTCAAACTTTCTATCATTTCTGAGAAAACATTCGATAAATTCAAGTGCTCATCAGTTTTTTAAAATGTTGCACCTGAGTATCGATCGACGGTGGTCAATCCTGGAGGCAGACCCGCACTGGTTCCAGCCGCAGGATTTTTGAGGCCACGGGACGGAGGAGCGGTGAGTTGTGATTGTTGATACTTCAATATGGTCCAGTCAAAGACGTAATCGAATTGAAACCCTGCGAATAAAGAGAAAATGTGTAAGTAACCGCGGAATTGAGGAAACAACACATGCAGATTCTGAGGGAGGTAAGAAAAGCTTCAAAACCTTCACGGATAAAGAGATCCCGGAATATTCTTTTAAGATAACTGTAATCTGGTTTATCATCAAACCGAAGCGAGCGGCAGTAATGGAAGTAAGATGCGAATTCTGATGGGTATCCACGGCATAAGGACTGAAGGAAATATGAGAAAATTGTTTAACGAAAAAAAAAAGTAGAAAGTTTGAAATAAAAGGATCAAACTTTGTGATTGCGCTGAGACTTTACCTCAATTGTTGTAGATACTTTCTTCTCGCTGATTCTCTCATACTTTTGTTTCTTGGTTCCAGCTTTAAGTCCTTGCCATGGAAGACTAAAACAAACCACGGCACATTATTATGATAAGCCTTATCAGATAAGGTATGAGAAGAAGAAGAAGAAGAAGAAGAAGAAGAAAGAGTAGGTAATATTACTCACCTTCCTTTAAGGAAATACATGAGAATGTAACCAAGAGATTCGAGGTCATCTCTTCGGCTTTGCTCTGGATGATAGGGGAAAAAAAATTGAATTAACGCACGCACAGTGTGTGGATACAACACGAGAACTCTAAAAGATGATTCTTGTCAAGCTTACCAATTCCCAAGTGAGTGTTCATACTAGCATATCTTGCAGTTCCAGTGAGATTCTTATTTTCTCTACAAAACAGAGAATGATTTAGAACTGTACACAGGAAGAAGAAACGCAGGCTGATAACTACAATTCGATCGTCTCACCTGTAAGGAATGTGCTGATGTGTAGTGTTATCCCGGTACTTCTTAGCAAGACCAAAGTCGATGATGTATACCTTTACAAACCAATAAACAAAAAAAAGAGTCGTTTCAGAGATATAAGTGAAATGAGAGAACAAGATCAAAGATATAAGCGAAGAGAACCTGGTTTGCGCGTCTTCCTAAACCCATGAGAAAATTGTCCGGCTTGAGATCTCGGTGAAGGAAAGATTTCGAGTGAAAATACTCGACACGGTTGATCTGAAACATTAAAAAAACCAAAAAGGAAGAGCAAGAGTTAAAAACTTGAAATCAGTACACTAGTTTATCGAAAAGGAGTCACATATAGACACAAGAGAGAGAGATCTACACCATTTGATCTGCAAGCATGAGAACGGACTTCAAAGAAAGCTTCCTGCTACAGAAATTGAACAAGTCCTCAAGACTAGGCCCGAGTAAATCCATCACTAGAACATTGTAGTCACCTTCTACACCAAACCACTTGACATTCGGTACACCAGCTGCCATAACCAAGGGTTCATAAGAGATTAAAGAGTAAATGGGAATTATAAAACAGAGAACCAAAAGATGAAATGAATATTTACTTCCTCCTTGTAGAATTCTGTACAACTTTGACTCATAGAGCAGCTGCGGATGTTTTGTCTTCACATTTTCCTGCAGTAAGAAAAGGCATAATAACTCTCAGTAAATTCATCAGAAGGCTTCAAGCAGTAACAAATCAACCTTGAAAGAGAACAAATATCGTACTAATTCGATATACATTATGTGAAGATTCGACTTCTCTACCAAACTATCTTCAATGTAGATCTAATTCGAGTAACTTAATAAATGTTTTCAAGCTCTACCTAATGTCCTTTTTATAGTAAACAACATACATTGTCTCTATCTGCAATTAAAATCTAAACATAAACACCAAAAACAGAAAATTAGCAGCAAGAACTCACAAGCTTGATTGCAACTTCTTCATTCGTATGAATATGAGTACCTAAAAGAAACCAGAATCCAAGGAAAAACATTAGGGATTTAAAAAAGCTCCAATTTCAATCCCAGAAAATCTCAAGAACATATTGTAAACAGTAAACGAAAATCAATTGAGAAAATACGAACCGAGATAGATCTCTCCAAATGAACCGCTTCCGATTTTCCGGCCGAGCCGAAATTTGTTTCCAACACGAGGTTCCATCGACATTTTGCGATTCGGATTCCAAAAAACCCTAACTATTATAAACTCAACCTCCACGCCGACTCAAAAGGGGGAAAATTTATTTTCTTTCCAAAAAAAACGAATTCGTGCCCTCCAAAAGATACCCTTTAATCCACCGGAATCAGCAACGCAAACCCAACAAAAATCTCTCCCGAGAAGGAATTAGGAAAGATCCAATTTCTCCGACATTAGGGCTGAAAACCAGGAAAACCCAATACTTATCTTCCTTCTTTCCTCTCGATCTGGAACAAAAATTCGTAATGGAATGTCGATTATTTCCTTGCTTTATCTTCTCTCTCTCTCTCTTCACGGGAATCGGTAAAAGGAAGCTTTGATGGGAAGAGAATGAAGATGTTTCTCAAAGTTTGGGTCTTTTCCTTTTCTTTTTTCTCTTCTCTTTCCTTGCGGGTAATTATTCTCGGCTGCACGGTTCCAAATATCCCCGGTTTGATTAGAACGAAAAACCGGTTAACGATGCTCCATTAAATCACTGGCTAATAATCATTTCAATTTTCAAAACGATACGTTACGTTACGTTAACTTCAGTATCCTTCATTTAATACGTCAATCACAATGATTAAATATGTTAAATTCAGTTTCATTTTCTCAACTCATGCTAATTATCGGTTCTTTGATTATTTCCGGTTTACTTTGGTACTTGAGCGAAAAGCACGCGTGGAGTACAAAAAGCATTTTTTAACAAAAATAAATAAAGGAATGTATATTGGATTGGCTACGAGAGAGAAATGGGACACCAAGCGTGAGAGCTACGCGTGCGCCGTTGGTGAGCGGTAAAGATCGTTTGGCACGTGACTTCCATTCACGTAAACCGCACGTGATTCATTTTTTTTTCTCCGTATTTTGACTTCACTGGTCTATGTTCTAATCATACACGCTGTACGAGGAGACTTAAATACTTGTAAATTTGGTCGGTCGAAATAAATAACTGTTTTCGAGAAGCCTATAAATCATTCCGTAACAACGTGTGGTTGTTTTACACGGGAAAATCGTTATCTATCGTCTAAAAGTTTTTTTTAATTTGGTATTGTATATTTTATGAATTAATTCTTAGTCATGTTCAATGTGATATTACTATACCTGTTTGAAACCAAAAAAATCATGTTACTGAAGTAAATGTTACAAAGTAAAATTAAAGGTTATACAAACCTCAAAAAAAAAAAAAGTAGAATTAAATTATTATTTGAAATATTATTGACTACAAGTTGTACCGCAATTAAAGAATGTAAAAAGAAAAAGAATTAATCAAAATTTCTAAATGATTTTGATTGATCGAGGGAAAGCTCGAAAATTAGTTCCTCGGGCTTGGAAGACCCATGCAAGATAGCCTGGGAGAGACACGGATCTTTGGGCTGGGCCTTGGCGATGGTATTGGGCCGAATAATCCAACTGTTCCGTTCACCACACGAGGGGAAAGGTTGACTTGCTCGAGCGCCCGGGTCTGCAGATCCATGGGGTAGTCCCGCACACACCCGATCCTAGGCCCATTTCCGGTACTCCACTTGCACGAGAAGCGTTTTTGTTCCCTGAAATCTTCCGCCGTCGGATCAACAGCGACGGCTTTAGTTTCATTTGAACCGTCAAATTTCCCGGCAACCCTCGGTGGCTTAGTACTTCCGTCATTAGAGACCAAAATATTGTCGTCATCAATCGCATTCATCTAAAAACATAATTAATATAGGGTCAATAATATTTATAGCAAAATACAAAAAAAAAAAATACATCATAAGTCTTAAAAACTGAATTCTAGATCATAAACCTTTACCTGGTTCATTTTCATAATTTTTTTAAGTATTTATTTGTCAACTAAACAGTATTTACTACTCTGTTCCAGAATATAATATATTATATTAGTTTTTTTTGTTCCAGAATATATGATGTTTTATAATTTTTAAAGTAATTTTTGTTAATTATTGCTAACAAATTACAAACTTCAATAAACTATTAATTAAAAGTAATTGAATTATTAAATTTTTATTGGTTAATATTTCTTAAAAGGTGGTTTGTATAGGAAAAATATGCATTAATTATTAAACATTAAATGTATCTTAATTTGTGTAAAAAATCTAAAACATTATATATTGTGGAACTGAGGAGTGAGTATAATATTTTCCAATTATCAAATTGAGGTAAATTTCAGTTAATTGCTTACTCAAATACAGTATTTAATTATCTTAATTACCTTGACATTAGTGAGATCCACATGGTTTTCTCTTAAGAAACCGATAAATTCTCGGAAATTCTCTTCTGTCGGGAGATAATGACCACTGTACGGCCAAACAGCTTCTACATATCCGCCGTGAGAAACAATTCGACCGGCGGCAGTAATGGCAGCACCGGAAAGAAAACTCGAATGTTGAAACCGACCTTTCTGTTTCTGACCAATGTACAGTCTTCTTGTCGTGCTCAATACGAAGATCCATTTGGTTCCTTCAATGGTCTCCACGAGGTTTTTGTTTTGTCTGTTGACTAGTTTCCCATCTTCCACTACCACTTCATACGCTTGCCTCTGTTTCTGTTAATCAAACCGAACTAAAATCAAAAATCGGTTTCCATTTCTTTATAATCGGATATTACCGAGTAAGATTTCTTTACGTACCGGACCAAGGTAAGTGATGCACTGGCGTTGAAGAAGTGTTCTTGGACATTTTGTGAGATTTACTTCTTTGCCATCTCCAATATCTAACCTTTGGTGTCATTCCAAAAAGTTTGTCATCGAATCAGCTCTATTATAGTTACTAAGGAACATTCGAAATTAAAAATTGACAAAGTTTGTGTGAAGCTTACCAGAAGAAAAATGGCTGTGTACTTTCGCTTCCGGACCAGACATCATAGTATAGGTGTAAATTATGTCCGTACCTATGACGTGGGTCAATCTATGAAAAAAAAAATATAAATAATTAACAAAACATTAGTATTATTTTATTATATCCATATACTAAAGTCAAATAAATGAGGCCGAAACTTACGGCTTCTAACCAATGTCTCAATGCTAATTTCTGGGCTTTATCATCTTTCAGCAATCCTTTCCCCACCTATTATTATTGTACATATCAAATATATTTGATTATTGACAAATCAAATTATAGTTATGTATGGCATTACATTTAGTCGTCCAATATCCTAGTAAAAAATTACCTTTGCTGCTTTTGTTCCAGCTCTTGCCCACCTCGACAGAGCCGTCTCTGGTTTCTCTTTGGTTCGGTTTGGTTCCGACGCTGCCAATTCCAACTCTTTCCACCTAAACCAAAGACACACATATATAATTTCATTTTCATGTCACATATACGCGGTTTGTGTAAAGATAAACTTGTTAGCATATTACTTCTCTAATGTTTCTTGTTCCTTTTTGAGTACAAATATAAAAGTCCTAATGCAAATGTTTTGGAAATTTTTTTGTTGTTGTTGCATTATCTATCAACACCATTTGAAAGTTTACTTTTGGTCAGGAAACACCCCGATTATTGAGATTGATATGGCTTTTTCATAAAAAAAAAAAAAAAAAAAAAAAAACTTNCATAACTCTTCAACAACTACTGCACAGTCAGCAAGATTTCTACGCGTTCGATAACTCTTGTAAACCTTTTGTAACGTAACGGCGGCAGCGTCAAGCTCCGTCGACGGTCTAGGAGACCAAAACGGCTTCGGTGCAGGTAGACTTAACGCCGTTAAACTCCCTAAGATTCCCATTTTGCCCTTGTTCCTTCGCTTCGGAGACGAGCCTCTTTCTTCTTCTTCTTCTTCTTGATTCCCCACCTGGACTAGACTCGTGAACGAGAGACTCCTCTCAAGAATCATGTTATCTGGTTTAGGACCCTTCAGGTTTATACCTTTTCTAGCTTTGACCCCACAACTCTCAACTTTGTAATTGTTCCCTTGTTCGACCAGATCCTTGAACGATAAAGTCTTCTCCAGATACATATTTACTGGTGTTTTCAGAATTCTCGGTGTTTCACACTCTTGCGAATCTTTCTTGAAGCTGTTGTCTCTTTGTAAGTATCCCAAAGACAAAGCCATGAAAGCTACCTGGAAAGTTTTTATAGTAATGTTTCAGACAAGATGAAGAAAGTAAAATGGTCTCGGTTGAAATCCAAAGATTGAGGAAGATACTTACACTGTTACAATCTAGAGAAGGTTCGTCGAATGTTGGTATTATTATTAAAAAAAAAAAATTGGCGGCAGGAAGAAAAAAACAGAGAGACCTGTGAAAGACAAGAAGAACTCTTTGGTTTTCTGGTGATGTCTCTTCTTTGCCCATCTGTCTTCTATATATATATATATATATAATATTTTATACTGTATCAAATAATATAGGGCAATATATCAAATATGACGTAAATCTTATATTTTTCTTGAGAAGAAATTTGGGATTGGACCTTATAATACGCAGTGAAGATTTTTCTTGGAGTCTTAATTCAAAGGTTTTACGTTTTTCCTCGGATTTAAAACATCAAATTTCAAACCACACGAGCTCTTTGATTTTCAATGTAACATAAACAATACATACTAGCGTGTGGGGCAACTTTGAATGCGTCGTCGTATTGATTGTATAATCGCACTCACTACTTAATTATCTTCTACATTTTTATAACACTACTGTTAGGTGCTGTTGTAAATTGTGTTGTATATTTGTATACACATATTTTTATACATACTAACTTACATATGTGAGCGTGTGTGATATACGCACGGCGTTACGTTATGGAGCCTGTGGTCTTTGAATACGTCGTCGTAATATTTTATATTCGTACGTACTCACAACTTATACATATTTTAATACCAAAAAAAAAAACACTCTTACATATTTGATATTTTTGATGATATATATATATATATATATATTTTTTTTTTTATAGATCCTATCGACTGATTCGGCCAGTCCCGGTAGGAATGCATTAAATTACTGCAAAGTGGATTAACCTCTTGGTTCAACGGTTCAACGGATACAAGCTATAAGATCCAGGAGATCCAAATTTGGGCTACCACATTGCCTAGCTATACCGAGTTTTGAATGTTTTCTTACTAATGCTAGAGGGTAATCAGATCATCTACATTTATGATTATCAGGTAAACCAATTGGATTTAGACCCAACTGACAGACTTCTCACACAAATGTGATTTCACCCTTCACCAAAGCTTCCTCTATCACTAGACCATAGAAGCGTGGACAGTTTTTTTTTTTTTTTTCTATATTTATAGAAGTTGTTTCCTGTACGGTTATACTATATAATGTAACTAACGTAATCGTATTGGTTATACATATCTCTAATATATTAAAAGAGAAAACATTATGATTTATAATCACTAGAAAGTTTTTCATACTACTTATAAAATAAGGTTTAATTTATTAGAATAATTACAAACAATGTCACTCATATATTATGATTAGAAAATTAAATATGTCTTATTAAATTAAATATTAATTAAAAAATTATTTCATTTCTTTAACTGGTAATCACGAAAATTACTAAATAAAGAATATATTCAATTCAGTTATATCATATTAATTATTTTTAAAATCATTATATTTCTCTTATCATCTCTGTTTAACTTTATTTAAAAAATAATTTATACCATCTATATAAAAAAGTAGTATAATTTATATATATATATTATGATTTGAATTTTTAAAAACAAAAAAATTACTAAAACTGTTAAAATTTTACATCGGATATGTTGTTGAGTGATGATTAAGAAATCTATTATAAAACAAATCTACATTATGTGCAACCATATAAATAGAAAACCTCATTTAGTAGGTATCTAAGTATAAAAAAATTCTAAATTTACTCGATTTAATATGGTTTTTCAGTTACACTATATGATTATAACGAATAAATAAATATTTTAATTTAATCATAATTATAAAATATTTTATACTAAATTTAAATTTTGAATATTATAATTTTTATTTTTAGAAAAATTTAATATTTTAACATGATCAAAAAGTTAATATTTCAAATATATTTTATTATAATATAGTCATTTGAGTTTTATTTATCTATCTATCATATTTAATTTATGATTATGTTCAAGACTTTAATTTGTTTACCTTATAAAAAAATGGTTTAAAATGCTTAATTTTAATACTATAAATGAAGATATAATCAAACAAATGTAAAAAATTGGTCGCATAAAATTTTGAAATAATAAAATAAATATTTTTTAATAAAAATATAAATTCAAAAACTATTACTCCATATAAGGTACGGATCCAACCTTTGTATTATAATTAATATGTGATGTGATATACGCACGGCGTTACGTATGGATCGTCGCAATTTTTTTTTTTTTTTTTGNTTTTTTTTTTTTATATTTTTTTTTCTTTTTTTTTTTTTTTTTTTTATGACCAGAGGTTAACTTGTACTATATTATATAGGACGAGAAACCTCTAAACTTGTACCTAAAGTACTCTTTCAGTTGAGGTAACAACATTTGTTGTCGTGACATTTTTTTTTTTGGTTTACGTGTTTCTCGTTATACAGTTTTATCGTCCTCCTTGTCTCGTTTTTTTTCCCTGGTCAACGGATACGTTGAATCTCTGTTTTGGATAAACAGGAGTATTAAATATTATTGATTTGTGCGCTTTTTACATTGAAACAAACAGTTCTGTCAAATTTATAAGAAAAAAAAAGTATATGTAATTTTTTTGGGGGGGTTTAATATCTCAACTCAATAATATGTCACGAGAATACATCTATCCAAGTGAAATAAAATAATCATGTTGAATTATTCTGCGGTAAGCTGATTATATAATTAAAGATTAGACTTTTTGTTCTATATACTACCGACAATACATGATAACAAAATCTATCGATTATGCAGATAATCATAAGTTATTTTTAGATTACATTTGTTACAATTAATTTAACTAGCTATAAGATATTTTTCTCCATTACGTCGGCCTCAAATTTAAATATGAGCTTATGTTTTGAGATATGCCTTTAATTAATAATCTAAAAAATTAAAATATCCATAAAATTAATTAGTGCAATGTTGTATTTTCTGTCATTTCGTTTAATTTGCGACGGTAACACGAAACGTATAGTGGTATAGGATATAATTTTTTTTTAATGTATATATCAAAATAATTCATCTTGTTTCTAATTTCTGTTATATATAAGATCGTGAAACCATTAAGAACACTAAACATTGTAGAATGTTAAATAAGACGTGTAAAAGAAGTATCGGTCTTCGTGTAGCCTCGTGGGGCTAATTTCTCGTTCTTTTGGTTAAAGAATTTCACACAAGTCAAATCAAATCTATAACATTCGAGTTTGGTGAGAAAACGCGGTGTGGGACACTATAAGCATAAGGCCTTACAACTTTAAATAACTTGATATTATGGTAGTGCAAAGCCAATATGAATTAAATACGTTACAATTAATTGATATTTCAGTGGTCCAAACATCTTTGTATTTTCAAATTCAAACAATAACACTATTAACTTAGTAAATAAAAAACATTATGATTTATGACGGTCAAAGAAAGCAACCATACACGAATCGGGGTCGTAAGGTGTAAATGTAGAGTCAACCAGTTGCGGTCAAGTCCCTTTATTTTTTGGGTTTTCTAAAAAGAATTTATTCTTCTTGTTTCTACTCCATTGTACAGCGTACGTGTTAACTAATTCAAAGCTGTTCTTCGTCTATGTATCTACTTGGTCACCTTTCACACGACACAGAACAAGACGTCCGTGTTAATGCATATAATAATAATTAGTTACTATTACGATAATACAAACAAAATTAACATTTTTTTTCCTTTTTATTTAACTTGCGGTCATACGATGTTGAAGTCTTATCTTTAACAGCCGTATAAACGTTCTTAGGAGCAAGAAAACAAAAATTAAAACAATTGTACTAAAAAAAATTACTGCAATTTGTGTACTTGAACTCGCACTTTTTTTTCCTGTTCTAACCAAAACTAGGTTTGTATTTTGTAAAGAATATATTAGTGTTGGATAACAAAACCTTTTAAACTGGTTGGCTTATACCAATATTTACTTAGCATAATTGACATATATAGTTAGAGAATTATATGATTATATTAAAAAATCGACTTCACTGTGAGCGAGGTAGACTCTACTCGAAGCGTATACGAGGGTTATGGGTCTAACTTTGTGCCTACTTTTTTACCAAGTAAAACACCATCCCAAGTAAATGTGGATTGTAACTTAGAACATTGGTCAACAAGTAAGACCGTAATTACGTGTGTTTCTATTTGAATATTCTTGTTTACCTTTTCTGTTGTTGAGATTTTAAAGGTCTCGCATTGGTGAAACAAAAAAAAAATCTGTTTAAAGCGTTAATGTTAAGTCTAAAATATGAAAGATAATATATAAATATGTAAGATTCTAGTTAGCCACATATTCGATGTCGATTTCATATTTAATTATGTATGAGTTATTCGACCTCATAAGAATCATTCTTCTCTTTTGTCGACGAGCTGGCCACATTTCTCATTGTCGAATTCATATTATCAGTAAAGTATGTTATATGATCAGTTTGATCATTCTTCCCTTCTGTCTAGGCTTGACCCAAGAGTCCAAGACTAAGAGGTCAAAGTTTGACATTGGATGTCTGAAAATTGCGCACCGATAAGTCAAAGACCCAACATGACTTATATAGGTAAGAGTGTAAATTGATTAGGGGCCAGGCCACCTGCATGGTCACCAAACAAGTCACAAATTATAATTTCCTATCATATTAACTGCATGGCGAATAACTGGGCTTTTGATGTGTGTGGCCCAGTTGAAAAATTAGTTGTTTTGGCCCAATAGGAAAACTTAGTGGGTCTGGCTCGGAGCGGATAATGGTCCGAGACTGGTTCAGCAGTAGGATGAGATACCGTGAGACAATTGGACGTAACCGCCGTTAAGTCCAAAACCAAATACTGTATGCCGAAAAACCCTAGACCACCACCATCCTCATTCTCTCTCCCACTGTGGCTCCGTCACTACCAAATCTCGGATTGCTCTCGCGGTGGACTCGATTCGTGATTCCTCGAAGCTCATCATCATCCGCAAGGTAACATCTCTCAGCTGCGTGGGCCGCGTTTCGATTTTTCTCTTTTGTCGACTCAATTTGCTCTTGTTTCGATCCTCTTTGGATTCCAGTTCTGTTTCTGTACATAAGCGACGACTCAGTTTGCTCTTGTTTCGATCCTCTTTGGATCTCAATTCTGTACATAAAAGCGTTTTCTTGGTTTGATTCTGTTTGGGCAGGCACTGTTACGCTATGGCATCTGATTCGAAAAGCTTCGTGAGGAGAGATCGTCTTCTTGAGATTGACGGAAAAGCAATAACATTGTGGGAGGATGAGCAAGTATTCAAGGCCGAATCTCGTAAGGATTCTCCAAAACCAGGAGAAAAGTTCTTCTCGACCTTCCCTTTCCCGTATATGAATGGTTATCTACACATTGGGCATGCCTTCTCACTTTCCAAGATAGATTTCGCCTCCGCTTATCATAGACTAAGAGGGGCTAATGTGCTCCTTCCATTTGGCTTCCACTGCACTGGAATGCCAATCAAGGCTTCCGCGGACAAGCTTGCTCGTGAGATCCACAAGTTTGGAAACCCTCCTGATTTCTCTGCTAAAGACGACACCAAACAAGCTCCGGAAGTTGAGGAGGAGACTAGTGGTGACACATCAGCTTTGCCGGGTCAGTTCAAAGGAAAGAAGTCAAAGGTAGCTGCGAAATCCGGTGGACAGGTTCATCAGTGGGAGATTATGCGCAGTTTTGGTCTCACTGACAGTGAGATAACGAAATTCCAAGATCCATATTAATGGTTGCATTACTTTCCCCCATTGGCTGTTGAAGATCTCAGGGCATATGGATTAGGTTGTGATTGGAGACGGTCATTCGTGACCACTGATGTTAATCCCTTTTTCGACGCCTTCGTGAGGTGGCAGATGAGGAAGTTGAAATCTATGGGAAAGATTGTCAAAGACCGTAGGTACACCATCTTCTCACCTCTAGATGGCCAGCCTTGCGCTGATCACGACCGTGCTACTGGTGAAGGTGTTCAGCCTCAGGAGTACACTCTTATTAAGATGGAAGTAGTGAAGCCATTTACTCTGAAGCTCGGTCCTTTGGAAGGAAAGAGAGTGTTTCTGGTGGGTGCTACTTTGAGGCCTGAGACCATGTATGGGCAAACAAACGCATGGGTGTTGCCTGATGGGAAATACAGAGCTTATGAAATCAATGAAACTGATGTCTTCATCCTTACGGAGAGGTCTGCACTCAACCTTGCCTACCAGAACTTTTCGAAGATCCCTCAGAAGCCTTCCTGCTTAGTTGAGTTGACCGGGAATGATCTGATTGGACTCCCTTTGAGGTCTCCTCTGGCAGTGAACGAGATCATCTATGCTCTGCCCATGTTAACCATTCTGACCAACAAGGGTACTGGCATTGTCACCAGCGTGCCTAGTGATGCCCCTGATGATTACATGGCTTTACATGATCTAAGAGCAAAGCCTGCTCTTCGAGCAAAGTTTGGTGTAAAAGATGAGTGGGTGCCCTCTGAAATTGTGCCGATTATCAACATTCCAGAGTTTGGAGATAAGGCTGCCGAGAAGGTCTGCTTGGATCTGAAGATTAAAAGTCAGAATGATAAGGAGAAGCTTGCAGAGGCCAAGAGGTTGACGTACCTGAAAGGATTCACCGAAGGAACTATGCTTATCGGAGAGTTTGTTGGTAGGAAAGTTCAAGACATTAAGCCCATTATCAAGAAACAGCTCATAGAGTCTGGCGAGGCAATTATATACAGTGAACCTGAGAAGCCGGTGATGTCAAGATCGGGTGATGAATGTGTTGTGGCTCTTACAGATCAGTGGTACATAACGTACGGGGAATCAGAATGGCGGCAAATGGCTGAGGAGTGCTTATCAAAAATGAATCTCTACTCTGAAGAAACAAGGCATGGATTTGAGCACACTTTGAGCTGGCTTAATCAGTGGGCTTGCTCACGGTCTTTTGGTCTTGGAACTCGAATTCCCTGGGATGAACAGTTCCTTGTGGAATCCTTATCTGATTCCTCTCTTTATATGGCGTATTATACAGTTGCTCATTTCTTTCACGATGGAGACATGTATAAAGGGAGTAAGTCTTTGGTTCGCCCTCAGCAGATGAATGATGAAGTTTGGGACTATCTCTTCTGTGATGGTCAGTACCCAAAATCATCTGACATTCCGTCAGATGTTTTAAGTGAGATGAAGCAGGAATTCGACTACTGGTACCCACTGGATCTTCGAGTTTCAGGAAAGGATCTTATTCAGAACCATTTGACGTTTTTCATCTACAACCACACTGCACTAATGGCGACTCGTAACTGGCCACGCGGCATCCGATGTAATGGTCACATTATGCTGAATTCTGAAAAAATGTCAAAGTCAACTGGGAATTTCAGAACCCTGCGGCAGGCTATTGAAGAATTCTCTGCCACTGCTACGAGGTTTGCTTTGGCTGATGCTGGTGATGGCGTCGACGATGCAAACTTTGTATTTGAAACTGCAAATGCCGCAATTTTGCGGTTGACAAAAGAGCTCACATGGATGGAAGAAGTTCTGGCTGCTGAATCCTCTCTGAGAAGGGGCCCTCCATCTACGTATGCTGATAAAGTGTTTGAAAATGACATGAACATTGCCATCAGATTGACTGAAAAGGCCTATGAGAATTGTTTGTTTAGGGAGGCACTTAAGAATGGGTTTTACGACTTGCAAGCTGCCCGAGATGAGTATAGGCTCTCTTGCGGCAGTGGTGGCATGAATCATGACTTGATCCTGAAGTTTATGGATGTGCAGACACGCCTCATTGAACCAATCTGTCCTCAGTTTTCAGAGCATGTTTGGAGGGATCTTTTGAAGAAGGAAGGCTCTGTGGTAAAAGCAGGCTGACCAACATCAGATGAGCCAGATTTGGTTCTCAAAGGCGCTAACAAGTATTTGCAAGATTCTATCATCTTAATGAGAAAGCTTCTACAGAAACAGCTCCTAGGTTCCAAGAAGGCTGCCAAGAAAGGTGCTCAAGTAACAGCAGTGGCAGAAGAGAAGTTGAAAGGACTAGTATACGTGAATGAGGAATTTGCGGGATGGAGAGCTCACTGCCTCGAGATTCTTCAAAGGAAATTTGACCAGCAAACCCGTACTTTTGCCCTTGATGCAGAGATACTTGGAGAACTGAGGGAGGTTATGCAGAAGGACGGAGAAGCAGAGAATTTCAAGCAGATTCAGAAGCTTTGCATGCCTTTCCTGAAATTCAAGAAAGACGAGGCGATAGCTCTCGGCAGCCAGGCTCTAAATTTGAGGTTGCCTTTTGGAGAGAAGGAAGTCCTTGAGAGCAACGTGGACTTGATCAAGAGGCAGCTTGGTCTTGAAGAGGTTGAGATACATTCTGCAACTAACCCTGCTGATGTTGATTTGGCTGGTCCACATTCATCACTCCTGAGGCAGAATCCTCCATCTCCAGGCAGTCCAACCGCCATCTTTGTTAGCAGGTAAAAGCTTTTATTTCTCATCGAACAAAGAGAACTCCTTACCGCTCTATTAGCACAATTGTCTGCCCTCCGACCTAAGAATTTTCTCCTGCATTACAGGTAATTCGGAAGAAAATCATGGGACATGTTTCAACTACAAGCCAGAAGTTGAAGACGACTTGGGAGTTTGCCGGGTTTTGTATTCCATACTAGTCAGATTGTATCTTTACTGTTTGGACTTCTTTGCTGAGATTTTGCATTTTATTTTATTGTAATTTCGGGTATTCCGTCTGTTCTTTTCTTATCAATAACATAGTCTTCTTGTTTCGTTTTGCATATTCGTTTTGTTGTTTTCTCCTGATCAGCTTTCTAGGTTTGTTATACTGATGGATACTTGCAGGGCGAAATGAATTTTGTCAATGTTCTTTTAGAGTGACACTTGGTTTGACGCAATAAGAAAGTCTAGTTTCTTGCTTATAGCTTTATTTGTGTAGGCTCTTGAACTCTGGCTATGAACAGGTAGGAGAACAATAAGGAAACATTTTGTTTACTGCTTGCTTGCGCCTTTCTTTCTGTTGTATGAGAGGCAAATTTAGGCTGTGTCAGTAGTGTGTTCATTAAGGCTTTAGATCATCTTAAGGCATAGAAGAAAAGCAAAAATCTGTGTCTTGCTTCCTCGTCTGCTTCACATCAATTTCCTTGACAATAAGCATATAGACTTTGAGAGAAACAAAAGTCTGAATGTTAAAAATCGGTACATGGCATCTGGTTCTACATCTAAAAGAGCCTCAACTGGTGCCAAAGCTGAAGAAGGAAGACTCTTAAATGCCTTCAAGCTTCTAAAAGAGCCTCAATTTGGTTGGTCTCTAGGTCCCTCCCTGGCTCTTTACACACTGCTAAGAAATATAATGATTATTAAGGCTGGTCGAGTGTATAAGACCCATCACACTTGCAAAAGGCCCAATATTTTGGTATATAAAAGAAGGCCCATGGTTTGACTGGTTACGTACGTGGCGGTCTGAATGAAGAAAAAAGGAGGATAAAATTGCTTATAATTAGCTTAAAACATTTAAGTGTGGGACCCCTTACATTTTTGCTAATACAGTCTGTCGTCTCCTTGCGGAGGAAAGTGTTTACAAATAGACCAATTCTATTGCTCAAGCATGCACCAAATTTGCCTCAACAAATGTTCCCAGAAATCTGACTCACGAGAAAACCCCCTTAAAATCCCTAGATTCCATCGTTTTCTCGTCTTCCAAGCAAGAAGATGACCGGTGCCAACTCATTTTCTGGTAATTTCTTCTCTCGAGGTTTATGTTCTTCACTCAGCTTTATTCTGAATGCGATACAGTCTCGTTTTATGCTTGCTCTTATCAATTCCGATGCGATGAATCTCGTCTTCAATCTAATATCGACTCGATTTTTCCCGATTTGGGAGTTTGAGAATTAGATCAAACGTGAGAATTCGTTGTTTTCTATGCTGCTATTTGAGAATCGATAAAAAAGATGTATGAAAATCTGGGTTTTCTCAGAATTGATCATCAGCTTCTTTGTTTCGAGTTGCTTAGAAGCCAATTTGTTTACTATCATCGCACTCACCGATGATGATTTATTTTATTTCTGGGGTTTAATAGGTGATTTGTCGAGGTCATTCAACGATTTATCGAATGATTGGTTTGGGTGAAAAAGAATACATTTATAAATCTAAGATTTGTCGAAATTTCTCTTGAAGATTTTTGAAAGCCACTTGTGAATTGTTAGTTATGTTACTGGTGATTGATCGATGTCAATCAACAAGCATATAATCATTCATCTCCCAATTATTAACTATGGTTTATGTTTCATGTTATGGGAAACTAGTATTTGATTTGGATGTGGTGTGTAATGTTGACACTGTGGATGATTCGTCGTGTATCTATCTCATGTTAATATGATTTTGTGTGTGTGTGTGTGTGTGTGTTTAGGTGAGCAGAAGATTCACTCTGACATTGATGAGAGCAAAGTGAAAGCGCCAAACATGTTCGAGCGAGCCAAAGAGGAGTTCGAGGCTGTGATTGGTGCTATGCATCAACACAAGAGCTCAAGGTTTGTATGTTTCTTTCTTTGCGCCTAATGCTATGAAGAAGAAAGGAGATTTGTACTTGATTTTGCTTATGTGTTTTATAAATCCTGTTTCAGGGACTTTTCTGAGAAGATGGAATTCAAATCCGAGAAACCAGGTTTCAATCTTGTCTAGTTTACGGTCATTTCTTGATTTTTTGTTGAATTTTGGGTTTGCAATTGACAGAGGACGGAAAGAAGAAGCCGAACATGATGAAGAAGGCAAAGGACGAGATCAGATCTCTGTTCCATCCCAAGGAGAAACCTCATCGTCTTCACAAGGAAACTCATGGAAGGAGCGACAGCATCGACGAGAACACCCCCGTGGGTGCGGTGAAGGCTCCGAATGTTTTCGGGAGAGCCAAGGAAGAGATCGAGGCCGTCATCGACACCATCCATCCCAAGAAGAAAGAGACCGACGGTTCTGGTTCACCTAAGGCTTCTCGGTCTGTCTCACCGGAGAAGGAGAGAGCTGGTTTCGGATGCGCTCTTGGAGCCGGGCTTGAAAAGATTTGTTCTCCTTGGGGTGATCATAAAAAAGATTGATATGATTGTTGTTCATGTGATTGTTGTTGGTCATGAGACATGAACTTGTTTGTTAGTTTCCGTGATGGTAAAACTTGGGTTTTGAGTCTCAAATGAGTTTGTTGATTTGTAGGTCCTAAATTGTTTACCGAGATTCTTCTTTGCCCTTTAATATTTAATAAGAAACTTCAGCCTCTTTTTTTACGTAAATATTTCTAATTTGCTTCTTGGATTTTAAGTTTTTAAGATTTGTATACTAATTTGTTCGAATTACTGAATCTCGGACGTATTTTCACATTTTATAAATTTTAGGGGTCTCTTACGGAAATACTCTAATTTTACAATGTTACAAATTCGATCGGTTTACTTTTTTTTTTTTTTTTTTTCCTT
>OVBJ01001130.1:0-29286 GCA_900406535.1 Noccaea bulbosa
AAAAAAAAAAAAAAAATTTAAAAAAAAAAAAAAAAAAAAAAAAGAAAACGTCAAGTCAGCATTTTCGTACAATGTATAGACGGGAAACCGATTTTTGATGGATATAAAGTAGAGGTATGACTGCTGCATGCATCCGGGCCAAGTTTGGTGAGCTACCAAAGTTGTTCGTGTAACGTTCATACATATATGTGGCGGGTTTTGCATGGTCGTGGGGCCCTCTAGGGTGGTTGGTACCTAGTGAGATACTATGATCTTCCCGTTGGAGATAAGGTCGGCGGCACAGAGTAGTAGCACGGTGTCGATGAACATGATCTTCACACATTTATCATTGCGCAGATCTTCTTGACGATGCTTTGCCATTTGAAGTTTTGGTTATTTATTCCTCGTTTTTGCCTTCTTCGTGGTGGTGATGTCTATTTTCGTATACATATTCTTGCCGGAGACGAAAGGAGTTCCGATAGAGGAGACGGGTCAAGTGTGGATGTCACATTGGTATTGGTCAAAGTTTGTGGAGGATGGTGAGTATGGGAATCGGCTCTAGAGCAGCGACCAAGGAACTAAACATGTTCGATTTTTTTTTTGTAAATGAGGAAGCTTTAAGAAAGAAAAAAGGATTTGTAATTTTAATTTCCGTCAAGGAAAAAAAAAAGTGTATCAGTCTAGATATGTTTATATAATTCATGCAGTATCACAAGGTCGTGAAATTATGCATATGACTATATGAGATCCTTCTTTACATTAATCCTTAAATTTCATTGTACTGTTTTTTGTTTAATTAAGTATACATAACCAAATCTTCAATTTTTGGTTCATGAGTTTGGTTTTGTCACATTTTGGATTTAATTATCACTTTGATATTAGAAATTCATTACTTTCAATTTCTTCGAGATAGATTAAAAAATGTGACTCTTTTGCTACTATGTTTTTAAAAACCTTAAATTAAATCTCACTCAAAAACCAATTTTGTTGAAATCCTAAATCCCTACATCCCTATTATCACCCTACCTCTCCTCTTCTTTAATTATATGCACACTATCAAACATTTAGTTTCAAAATTTTAGAGATTGCATGTATCGAAGATCACGATTCATACCAAATCTTCTTAGTTCCAAAACTTTTGAATAATTTCCAAACATCCACTAACTACACTCCCCAAATCTTTTGAATAATTTCCAAACATCCAGTAATACACTTAATTGGCTGCAGGTTTCATCAATCATATTTGATTACTATCTAAACTCAATTTGCCATATTCCCTTTTGTTTCATTTTGAATCCTATTTGAATTTGGATTTATCATATATTTATTCCAGCCTCTAGTTGTTAGTTTTTTTTCTATAAATATCTAATATTGAGTCATTGATAATTGTTGGTTTGTTGAATTTTGTTGCCATTAAGTAGTATTAGTTTCTTTAGCTAAAGACTTAAATGATAAGATATTGTCTTTTCCATGAACATTAGATATAGTAAATTTATTGTAGCTTGGTTAGATCTTGTTATGGCATGTCTTTGCACTCAGCTAGTGAGCATTCATGCTGATCCATTTTCCAGTTATTCAATAGCTTTCCAAAAACTAAAGATGAGTGCAGTTTTTATTTTCAACTATCTTCAAGACAAAATATTATTTCCACTTTAATATATGATATGGTGCATATATTTCAACAAATTAATAATATGTTGATGCTTCGATACAATATATATTTTTTGGTTTATATTCCATATGTATTTACATATAATATTTTTTTTTAAAACAAACTAATTTGTAACATATTTTGTTCAAAATAATAAAATGAACATGTATCATATTAACAGTATATAATTTTAAATATTTTATATTTTATATTAAGAAAAACGAAATTAAAGTGGTTTTCCTTTTTACGTCATTATAATTTTTTTTTTCTATTTTCTAAACACTTTAGTATGAATAAAAATATAATTAAATAATAAGGAAATATCATAACAACAATTAAAAAGAAAATTATTTTAATGTACTTATGTGGACCAATCAAATTCAGTTTTTTAATCTTATGTGGATACCTGTAGAGGCCTATATGGTCAATCTTTATTAGTAATAGATTTATAAGAGTAGTGTCGACCTTAAAATAGTGGCGTTTTGTCAATTGAAAACGACAAAAAGACAATAAATATGCAGAAAAATGTTAAGTTATAATGGTTAGATTTTTTTTTTTTTGATATAATGGTTAGATTAGAGTGACAAAAACCTAACATTTATAACCTATAAGGAGAATAAATTCATAGCTAAATTAAAATGCAGAAAATGTTACGTTGTAGTGGTTAGATTAAAGTGCTGCAACAAAATGAATGGGCCACATTTATGGTTTGTTTTTTTTTTTAATAATTCGGGTGTCCTGCCCCTCACCTAGGTGGGTTCAGACTAGTGCGAGTCCCCGTCGCTATATCGGCCGTAACCTCAGCCTTTAGGGATGGTTCCACCCGGTCCCGGGAGCTGGTGATCACCTCATGTTAATCCACCAGTGACCAGAACTCGAATCCAAGTGGCAGAAGTCACAGCTGTGACCTCTTTACCACTGGGCCATAAGCCCTGTTTTTATGGTTTGGTTTGCTTCCCACGTCTTCTTTTTAGTGGTGAAATAGTTTTTACTTTTGATTTTCTTGGTTTATCCACTGTAAAATCTCATATTTAAGCATAATTTTAATTAAAAAAGCGTTTATATATATATCTGTCTAATGTTCACTATAGATATTTGAGAAGAAGATTAATTCAACTCTATTATCTAGATGTGGGAAAAGTAGGAGCTATTATGTAAATGTGGAAATAGTAAGAGCAACGAAACTTCCGTCAAATAGTTATATTTGGTATAAAAGTTTCTATAGGTATCGTTGTTAACGAAGACATAATTAAAAGGACATTTCTGAAGTTTATAATTGGTCTTGGTGGACATTTCTGAAGTTTATCATTAACAACGAAGATATAAATCATTGGTCTTGTGTATAAGGCACATTGTTAACTTTATATCTTTGTTCTCAACGAAGATGAAGATAAAAGAATACGTGTTGCAAACCATTAATATATATAAACAAATATAGTGTTTGATTGTCATAAACATCAAATTAATATGAATTTTAGATGATCTGGTCAATTATGACTATCATTTTTTTGTTATCGCTTACGGGCTCTGTACGATCTAGGCACGAGTCTGCCTTTCAAGAAACCCTCATCTATCTCTGAATCCTTGAAACACAGGCTAGCTACATTTAGTGTTTGCTTTTGCTTCCTCAAGACAGTTTCGGTGAATCCAGTAATTGATTACCTTTGTTGTCACATTTACATGATATAATATGGATGCTAGAGTTGTGAAGTTTTCAATTATGTGCCCCACCCTCAGAGTTGGTGGGATGAAAGGCAAGGACAACAAGGACACCATATAATGATTTGATTTTGTGACAGTGACTGAATAGTGAGTGACATGACATTTCACAAGAGCATGATGTGACTTTTTTAGAAACTTTTTTTTTTCATTTTTTTCACATATAAGTTTGAACAGTACTCTCTGTACCATATAATTGAATTTTCTGTCTCTATAAACCCTCTAATGCAAGAACCCTCTGTACAAAACTATATTTTGTATTCTTATCTCTATAAACCCTCTAATGCAAGAACAAAGTGGGGTCTTCCGGGGATTGCAGGTACTGAACTGGGCACATCTTCTGTAAATATCACTATGTTGCTGGAACTTGTAACCCCACCGTCCAGTTCCTCCCAGCCTCACTCCAATCTCTCCTAATCACAGATCCTTCATAATCCATGTATAAGTATCTTAGAGTGGAATTATTAGCATATGACATGGTGACTGATCCATTAGTATAATCAGAGGCGTGCGAAGGATTTTGGATGCCGTAAACAAAAAATAGTATATCCAAATATATGATATTTATACAATAAAATGATGACAAAAAGTTAAAAGCAAAACAATTTTTTGATTATTTTGTGATCAATATATAATTTTTTTATTTATTTTAAAACTAGAGTAAAATATGTTATTTATTAAGAAGGTTATTATATATTTTTAAAAAATCTAATAATTTTTTATGAAGAAAATAATAGAAAAGAAAAAATGAATAGCCAAATAGAAAATTGGTAGAATGAAAAATGAAAAACCAATGATGAAAACATAAGAAATAAATAGTAAATAAAATAATTTAAATATGTGGAAAAGAGACTTGAAAATGATGTGGTCATACTTTGGATAAAAACTTAAACATTGCTAATGAACAATAAGATATGCCTTATGAATATATATGAAACTATTGTAAAATATGCCTCTCTAATCCTATTCCTATAATTGATGCCGTAGGCCAAAGCTTTTTGTTTTTGTTCATTAGGCACGGCTCTGAGTATAATCTTTAACTATGAATCTGTAAAGAAAGACTCCTGCATACACATCTGGTAGACCGTTAAACATCTGGCCATTCCACGGGCCACTGCGCCACACCGTAGCATTATTATTATCGTTGTTCAGAATGAAGAGCTCTGGATATGCAGCAAGAAGGAGTGCAGCAGTGTAGCTTCCCGGCGAAGGATCTGAAGGGCTTTCCCAAGAAGTTACAGTGATGTTCCCTCCTCCGGTTCTTGCGTTTGTCCCAACCAACATATTTGGTAGCCAAGAATCAGTAGGATACTTGAAACTCTCCCAAAGATACTCATTGCTATTGGCATCTTTTAGCACGAGGTCCCGGAATCCAAAAGCTCAACGACAATAGAATTGCTGCGGCCTCCAGTAGTGACAGTGACGTTAGTTGACCATAGAACACGCCTCTGGCCATCCGTAACTACGAGATTTCCATCTTCAGAAACCGAAATAACTCCAGAGAAGTCATTGATCGGCTTATCTTTGTTAGCAACCCATATCACAGTTTGTTCATGAACGCTGTTATACCATATACCAGCATACCGACTTGTGGTGTTACAGGGCTGAAGAAACCAAACCTGAACGTGTGAAAGCTGGAGACTATCGTCTGAGAATCACTGAGGTTGCCGGAAAAGGAAGATCTTTCCTGAGCCAGACAGACACTTGATAAGAAGCAAGACAGTGAAAGAACAAGAACAAGTACAAAAGGAGTCATCCTCTCATGAAGTCCCCCAATAGCTTCAGTTCTAGCCTCTCAAGAACAGAAACTTCCCAATTTGGGTATAGCTTTGTTTCGTTTTTATCTTTCCTGAAAAGAACAAACACAACAGAATCTGTATACGGCAAAATCTCAGTATTGAATGCAGCTTTTATCAAAGGTAGGGACTTGAGTTAAATGACGCTGTGATGGTGTAGTTAGCAATAATATCTCAGGAGAAAAGTAACATATAAGTAATATTTACAATCATGTTTTTATTTATTTTTAAATCACAGCCAAAAATTCTAAAGCCACAAAAAAGTAAATCTACAGCCACAATCAATCAGACCCTTTGCTTAGATCTACAACGAGGATATCCTTATGAAAGCTTCTACTTCAGACTGGCTCTTTTTCTTCCAGATTGGTTTTCTCTCCCGAGTATATACAGCTCATCAGTGTTTTGCGTGAGGGGTCATCTCACCAGTAATCTCCGCATGAGCAGGCACCGTTCTTGAAATGGTGAAACCGTTGCATGTCCCGAACAATTATCTCACGTCCAGTCACAAGAGAAATGTACTTTGTAGCGTTGTGACAATCAGCACAAACCCGCAGGTTCTTTCTTACGTGAATGGTTGTACCAGCTGTTGTATTCAGGAGTCCAAAGGAAATAGCCAGCTTCTCGCTGTGGCTACTCAGCAACTGCTCCTTAACATCATCTTCAACCCCGAGGATTAAATTTGTGTCAGGAACATAACCAGCATCCTTGATTTTTCCCATCAACTTCTCCAGAAAAGCATAAATCTTCTTGGAATTGGGGTGGGCTGTGCTTCCGGAGAAGAAGTGATGCAGCTCGTTCTTTATCTCTACCATACTGCAGCCAGGAGTTTTACGCAGACCCTGTCTCAACATTGAAACTCTCACTTGTCCCACTTTCTCCCACATTGAAGCTGCACGATATATGTTTGCAAGCAGCACATGATACCCACCATCCTCCGGGTTCAGCTCAAACAATCTCTCTGCTGCTTTCTCAGCAAAATTCACGTTTTTATGGATCTGGCAAGCACCTAACATGGCACCATACACATTGACAGCTGGCTTAACGGGCATCTGCATGATAAAGTCCCATGCTTCATCCAACTGTCCAGCTCGGCCTAGAAGATCGACCATGGCTCCATAGTGGTCCATTGACGGTTCTATGCTGTAGTCTTCCTTCATCATATGGAAGCACTTGAGTCCTTCCTCCACCAAACCCGAGTGGCTGCAAGCAGAGATAACAGAAAGAAATGTGACACCATTTGGTTTGATGGTGCCTTCTCGCATTTCTTCAAACAACTCCAGAGCAGATTTCCCAATGCCATGTGTCCCGTATCCATCTATCATCGCGTTCCAAGTCGTCACGTGACGCTCGCTCATCGTGTCAAAAATCTTTCTTGCAGTCATAATAGCTCCACATTTAGCATACATGTCGACTAGAGCCGTTGTGACAAACACGTTCTTGTCCAGACAATTTCGCATGACAACCCCATGTATCCACTTCGCATGATGAGTAACTGACAACTCCGCAAGCGCAGTTATCACACTCACATAAGTAAACGTATCTGGTTTCACTGTCCAAGCGCGCATCTGGCTGAAGTAATTCAACGCTTCGATGGGACGACCGTTCTGTGCAAATCCTAATATCATTGCGTTCCAAGATACAAGAGTTCTGGTCTGCAATTTCCCAAACATAGAAGCTGCAGTATCCACGTCCTTGCACTTGCAGTACATGGAGATCAAAGAGTTCACCACTGAAACATTTCTATCAAGATCCAACTCAACCGATAACTTATGAACGAATCTTCCTCTCTCAAGGTCTCCCAGGTCAGCACAAGCATGCAAAGCACCCATGACGGATACATCAGTAGGTTTCACTCCTTCTTCCAACATCTTCTGAAAAATTACCATCGCCTCTTTAGGATTCTCATTCTGCACATACGCGTCAATCATTGAATTCCATGAGACAACATTTCTTTCTAACATCCCATCAAAGAGCGCTCGAGCAGTTTTCAGATATCCACATTTCGCGTACATATCAGCCAAAGCAGTGGATATATTGACAAGAGAATCAAATCCAGCACGCATGGCATACCCATGAATCTCCTTGCCAATACTCACCAACCCCAAAGCAGAGACAGCAGGCAAAACAGAAACAGTAGTGATAAAACTAGGCTTCAGATTCTCCTCGCACATTCGAGCAACCATGTCTAAGGCCATTCTCGCCAATCCATTCTGCGAATACCCAGAAACCATTGTATTCCAGGAAACCAAGTCTCTCTCAGGCATTCTATCGAACACTTTGCGGGCCTCGTGTACCTGCCTACACTTGGCATACATATTCTCGAGCCCAGTCATGGCAAATAAATCCAACGAGAACCCACTCTTCACCAACAACCCATGAATCTCCTTCCCCATCCTAAGATCCGCCTCGTCTCCGCAAACTTTCAGGAGATAAGTGAAGTTGTACACAACGGGCTCTACATCGTCATACCTCATTCGAACAAAAAAATCCACAGCTTTATCCAAATCCGAAGCTTTCGCGTACCCTTTGAGCATAGTGTGATAAAGAACATCGAGCTTATCATCAATCGGGTCGAAAACACGAGCAGCCTCGACGACACTGCCATACCGACAAAACAAGCTGACAAGCTTCGTCTGGAAAAGATGCTCGTGGTAAAGATCATTCTTGATGACGAGAGGCAGAATGTGACGGAGGTCCTTCAGAGAAGAGCATTTCTCGAGGAGGAGAGCCGCCGGGTGCTCGTAGACATTAGCTGGAATGTAAGTTCTCTGGGAAAGAAAATGGCGATGGTTAGACGAAAATCGCGAATTTGGGATTTGAGTAGCGGTGGAGAGCTGCGCCAATTGTAAGCTCATGGTCTTGCTCTGCAAAATCAATCTACGATACAGGTCCCAAATCTTTCTCTCGATTCTAAAGTTTTATCCTTTTCTATAGCCGACAAACGAAAACCTGATATAACAACGATAACAACATAGCAGACATTATCTTCGATTTCATTGATTGACCGTGACGTGAGCTGATCACGGAGAAGAAGATGAAGTAACTCACAGGTGATTCTGAATACTGAGTAAGACCAAGTCGTGAAAGACGGGGAATTTGACTTTTGGTTGTATATTTGGTCAATCAATCGTATAAAGACCGGCATTAATAGAATAATGATGAATCTGTTGCATCATCTAAGAACAGTTCCACTTGACTTGACCCTTCACTATAACAATATTTGGACTTTTCTCCTGATAAATTAAGGCTAACCACACCATCACAGCGTCATTTAACTCAAGTCCCTACCTTTGTCAAAAGCAGCATTCAGTACTGAGATTTTGCCGTATACAGATTCTGTTGTGTTTGTTCTTTTCAGGAAAGATAAAAGGAAAACAAAGCTACACCCAAATTGGGAAGTTTCTGTTCTTGAGAGGCTGGTACTGAGGCTATATGGGACTCCGTGAGAGCATGAGTCCTTTTGTTCTTGTTCTTGTTCTTTCACTGTCTTGCTTCTTTTCAAGTGTCTGTCTGGCTCAGGAAAGAGCTTCCTTTTCCGGCAACCTCAGTGATTCTCAGACGATAGTCTCCAGCTTTCGCACGTTCAGGTTCGGTTTCTTCAGCCCTGTTAACTCCACAAGTCGGTATGCGGGTATATGGTATAACAGCGTTCCTGAACAAACTGTGATATGGGTTGCTAACAAAGATAAGCCGATCAATGACTCCTCCGGAGTTATTTCGGTTTCTGAAGATGGAAATCTCGTAGTAACGGATGGTCAGAGGCGTGTTCTATGGTCAACTAACGTCACTGTCACTACTCGAGGGCGTGGCAATTCTACTGTCGTTGAGCTTTTGGATTCCGGGAACCTCGTGCTGAAAGATGCGAACAGCGATGAGTATCTTTGGGAGAGTTTCAAGTATCCTACTGATTCTTGGCTACCAAATATGTTGGTTGGGACAAACGCAAGAACCGGAGGAGGGAACATCACGATAACTTCTTGGAAAAGCCCTTCAGATCCTTCGCCGGGAAGCTACACTGCTGCACTCCTTCTTGCTGCATATCCAGAGCTCTTTATTCTGAACAACGATAATAATAATGCTACGGTGTGGCGCAGTGGCCCGTGGAACGGCCAGATGTTTAACGGTTTACCAGATGTGTATGCTGGAGTCTTTCTTTACAGATTCATAGTTAATGATGACACCAATGGATCAGTCACCATGTCATATGCTAATGATTCGACATTGAGATACTTCTACATGGATTATAGAGGATCTGTGATCAGGAGAGATTGGAGTGAGGCTAGGAGAAACTGGACGGTGGGGTTACAAGTTCCAGCAACAGAGTGTGATATCTACAGAAGATGTGGCCAATTTGGTACCTGCAATCCCCGGAAAAACCCACCTTGTTCTTGCATCAGAGGGTTTACGCCAAGGAATCTCATAGAGTGGAACAATGGAAACTGGAGTGGTGGATGCATAAGAAAGACCCCTTTGCAGTGTGATAGACAGAACAATAACGGAAGTGCTGATGGGCTTGTGAGGCTTAGGCGAATGAAACTGCCTGACTTTGCAATAAGATCCGAAGCTAGTGAACCAGAATGCTTAAGGACTTGTTTGCAGACATGTTCTTGTATAGCTTGTGCTCATGGCTTAGGTTATGGCTGCATGATTTGGAATGGAAGCTTAGTTGACTCGCAGGAGTTGTCTGCTAGTGGAATGGATCTTTATATCCGTCTTGCACATTCAGAAATCAGTTTAGCATTGTTCCTTAACTTCTCCCCTTTTATTACTCAAACTGATTGCAGCTTTACTAAATTTTTTTTTTTTTTTTCTCTGCAACCTTTCTATTAGAAACGCCGGACAGACTACCGGTTATCATCGGTACATCATTGGCAGGTGGTATTCTTGTAGTGGCAGCTTGTGGTCTTTTGGCTCGACGGATTGCCATGAAGAAAAGAGGTCAGGGTTTAACTATACTTATGTTTGCTGTTTAATAGCACTTTCAGTAATATTGTGGATTTGTTCTCAGAGCGAAAGAAAGGAACAGACGCAGAGAAGATTTTTGAGAGAGTAGAAGCTTTAGCTGGTGGTGATAAAGGAAAGTTGAAAGAGCTACCGTTGTTTGAGTTTCAAGTGTTAGCTGCAGCGACTAACAATTTCTCTCTGAGGAATAAGCTTGGACAAGGCGGGTTTGGTCCTGTTTACAAAGTAAGTATGACTCTGTTTACTTAAATAGTTATGGCAACAAGAATTTCTGTTGAGTTTTGTATCTATTGCAGGGGAAGTTGCAAGAAGGGCAAGAGATTGCTGTGAAGAGGCTGTCAAGAGCATCAGGACAAGGGCTTGAGGAACTTGTTAATGAAGTGGTTGTGATTTCAAAGTTGCAACACCGAAATCTTGTGAAATTGCTTGGTTGCTGCATTGCAGGAGAAGAAAGGATGTTAGTCTATGAGTTCATGCCCAAGAAAAGCTTAGACTATTATCTATTTGGTAACTTAATCACTATATTTTGTTTTCAAAACTCTGTTCCAATGTTATCACCGAGTCAATTAAGTTAACAGAAGCTAATGTGTTGTTCAGACCAGATAAGGGCAAAACTTCTTGATTGGAAGACGAGGTTTAACATAATCAATGGAATATGCAGAGGTCTCCTTTACCTTCACAGAGATTCTAGGCTGAGAATCATTCACAGAGACCTAAAAGCTAGCAACATCTTGTTAGATGAGAATCTGATTCCGAAAATATCTGATTTTGGGCTGGCTAGGATTTTCCCAGGGAATGAAGATGAAGCAAACACACGAAGGGTCGTTGGTACATAGTAAGTGACTTCATTTTAACCATTTGTTACACCTTTTTCCCTACAAGATAGTCATAAACTGAGAAAGTAAATGTATGGTGCAGCGGCTATATGGCACCAGAATATGCAATGGGAGGACTGTTTTCAGAGAAATCTGATGTTTTCAGCTTAGGAGTGATACTCTTAGAGATTGTCAGTGGAAGAAGAAACTCAAACTCGACTCTTTTAGCTTACGTAAGTCTATCTCCTAACTCTACTAAGTGGCTTAACTTCTCTTGAGATTGTTATCAAGCTCTAAAAGGTTTCTCTGTTTGATAGGTCTGGTCAATCTGGAACCAAGGAGAGATTAATGGTTTGGTAGAGCCTGAGATCTTTGAGCAAGTATATGAGAAAGAAATACGGAAATGCGTTCACATTGGTCTTTTGTGTGTGCAAGAAGCTGCTAACGATAGGCCAAGTGTCGCTACAGTGTGTTCGATGCTTAGCAGCGAGATTGCAGACATTCCAGAACCGAAACAGCCTGCTTTTATAACAAGGAACGGTGGTGTCTCAGAAGCAGAGTCCTCTGAGAACAGTGACCGTAAAGCATCTATCAACGAAGTCACCATCTCCGATGTCTCAGGGCGTTAAAACCAGCATCTATCAACTTAAGCGTGGCCAGAGAATATTTCATTTATCTTTATAGATGGTTTACACTTTTAAATATATGTAACACTTTCCACTTTGCGAAATCAATATACGTAAATCAAAATCATTACCTTAAAAGAATTTTTAAAAACGTGTTTTCCTTTTTTACTTGTTTTATCTAAGACAGTTGTTTTTTCCGTTTCTGGGTTTTAACCGTTATTATTAATAGTCAGTAGTCACCGACTTTTTACTTTTCACTATATATTAGGGGTTGCTTGACCAATCGACTTTCGTTTCATCAAGTTGATTAAAACGAAAAAATTGAAAGACGACGAAGAGATAAACGTAGATCCCATCCACGGAAGGAGGGGATGGCGACGGATATAATCACCGGTGGTTTATACCGCCGTGGATGGGATCCACGTTTCTCGCCTTTTGTCGCTGTTTCTTATCTGTTTCTATCATTAAGCATCAATTTTTGTACTGGGTTTTCTTTTAGCTTCTGATTCAGACTTGTTTGTTTTTTGTATTTCTCAGATTCAACAAAGGATAACGAAGAATAAGAGCCCAATTTTTTTCTTTCTGCGTATTACTGGTATGTTTCTATCCTCTCAGGGTTTTGCCTTTAGGGTTCCGTTTTTTTGTTTAAAGTTTTCAATCCCAAAAGATGAGGCAATCGCATTCTTGTTGCGTTTGTCCGAATCTAATTTGGGTAAATTTGTCCCTCCTCGTCAATGTGATTGCTTGTCATCACAAGGTCTAAATATTAGGCCAGAAGCTAAGTCCGATCCTTGAGTTTGAAAAGGAAGGGGAGATGGTTATTTGCAAAATCCCCAAAGTTTCTATTTTTAAGGCTCATACAATATTTTTAACCCACGGCTTGAATTGTATGATTTCTAAAGTAGAATTGTATGGAGTTGCCTATATGGGGATCACACACACTCCCTTCTTGATATAGAAGATAGGATTACGCAATATCTTCTTAAAAATCTTTGCTTTTAGAGCTTTATGTACCCACGGCTTGTATGCTCTCTAAAAGACAAAACGGCTTGGTTTCTGGGTGTTGCCTAAATGGAAATCACAATGGTGTTACATGTTCTGTCTTGAGAACGTATGTACCCACGGCTTGTATGTCGTTGCCTAAAATGGGAATCACAGTGTGTTTGTTTGTATGTTCATTTTGTAGAGTTCATACATAAACCCACGGCTTGATGTGTATGTTCTCTAAAAACTAGGAACGGTTTGGTATATGGGTGTTGCCTAAATGGGAATCAAGATGGGAGATATCACATGTTCTGTTTTAAGAGTTCATAACACAAGTACCCACGGCTTGATGTGTATGTTCTCTATAAAGTCTTAGCACCCACGGCTTAAATTGATGGTATGTTCTCTATAAAGTAGGAACAGCTGGATTTAAGAGATTGAAAATGGGAATCCAATGGGTTGTATGGTCTGTTTTATAGCTCATACACAAGTAAGCTTTGCTAAACTGTGGTAGCTTCTTTAAAAAGCAGAACAGTTTCGGTTTATGGGAGTTGGGAATCACGCACCCATGCTAATAAGGGAGATGGGAATATGCAAAGTCTTGGTAGAATCTCTATTTTAAAGCCCATACACTTAGTACCCACGGCATAAATCTTATGAGCTCTAAATATAGAAGATTTTAGTTTGTTTTATGAGTGCTAAAACACATCCAAGATATGGGATTATGCAAAAGCGCAGAGATTTTATAGTAATCCGACGGTTTATTTATGGGAGTTACGTAATGGGAAACAAACACACACACAACACACACTCGGCTTAAAAAGGGAGATGAGGATAATGCACTAGCTTCCTTACCCACGGCTTACGCTAAAGTGACTTGTGGAAATCCTCTGTTTCGAGAGCTCACACGCATGTTTCCTATGGCCTATAACTTATCTTCTCTGAAGATATAACTTTATCTTTTGGTGAAAAGGAAACGCACACCAAGGCTTAGAGATCATATGAGCTCTAGTTATCTAAAAGTAGGTCGGTTGGTTTATGGGATTTTCGTAAACGGTAAGAAAACACAACCATGGCTCTGAAGCGAGAGATGAGATTATATAAAACGCACCTAAAACTCTCTCTTCTTAGAGGTTTATATAGTTCATACACTAGTTGTACACACGGTTTCAAAAAGAGTGTTGATCGGCTTTTGGGAGGATGCGTAAAGTAGAAACACAAACCCATGGCTTATAACAGATTATTCTTGGTTTGCAAAACGGATTTGGGCAGACCGTTTTTGTTAAGTTGTCTGAGACTAGCACAAGCTTAACACACTGAATATGGACTTTGAGATCTCGGAAGAAACTCACATTGATCATCAAATCAAAACACAGGTTCCATTCTAGATAGTTTCCAAAGTCCTTGCTAAGATAAAGGACAATAGCAGGTGGTAGCTTCAGTTTTGCAGAAAAGGACTAATCACACTATGCTGAATGCTCTATGTAACACATACACAAGTAAACCCCCTGAAACATCAAAATAAAGTTACTAAAATCCAACTCACAGTGGAGTGGACTAGAGTGTGCAAGGTTTTGCTAGAGAGAAAGAATACTTGATAGATCTCATCACACGACTAAATACAAGAACGAATGAGAAGCATAATTACATAATAACATGAGCTTTAGAATTGAGCTTCATTCCTCATGATCAAACCCGCAGGCCCAGTTGAGGCCCAACAACTGGATGATCGACACGTAAAATTAACCATCTAACATATAAACATCATCATCATCCCTGTAACACAGAGAATCCGAATTGAATTTCACATGAGCTTATCACCAGTTGGGTCGAAAACACGAGCAGCCTCGACGACGCTGAAACAAGCTTCGTCTGGAAAAAGATGCTCGTGATAAAGACCATTCTTGATGACGAGACGCACAATGTGACGGAGAGGTCCTCCAGAGAAGAGCATCTCTCCAGGGTGCTCGTAGACATAAGCCGGAATGTGTATCCTCTTTGAGAAAGAAAATGGGCTTTGAGGAACGATGGAGACCCTGCACCAATTGTGAGCTCAAGTTTTTGTTCTGCAAAATCAAATCTGCAGCTGACAAATTCTTCTCTTCTCTCGATTCTAACTCTGCCCTTTTCTATAGCAGACGTTGTCGTCAATGTCTGAATTTCGTTGATTTGTAGAAGATGAAGTGGTTCATAGGTGAATAAGATCAAGTAAGTAGTAAAACTAGGTGGGCCATTTTGGTCAATCAATATACAAAGAAGACCATCAATAGAAAAAAATGATTTGTCTTTGAAAAGTGTCACACTTTACACTTCACAGTAACAATACTTGGACTTTTCTCTTGAGAATTTAATTTGCTCACCACACTATCACACCGTCACTTAACTCAAGACCCTACAATTCCTTAAATGCTACAAATAATATTTAGATTTACTCTATATTTGCACCTGTTGTGATTGGTTTCTTTTTAGGAAAAACAAGAAAACAAAGCTGTCTCCAAATGGGAAGTTGCTGTTCTTGAGAGGCTGGGACTGAAGCTATATGGGACTTCATGAGAGCATGAGTCCTCTTGTTCTTCTTCTTTCGCTGTCTTGCTTCTTGTCAAGTGTCTGTCTGGCTCAGGAAAGAGCTTTCTTTTCCGGCAACCTCAGTGATTCTCAGACGATAGTCTCCGGCTTCCGTACGTTCAGGTTCGGTTTCTTCAGCCCTGTTAACTCCACAAGTCGGTATGCGGGTATATGGTACAACAGCATTCCCGTACAAACTGTGATATGGGTTGCCAACAGAGATAAGCCGATCAACGACTCCTCTGGAGCTATTTCGGTGTCTGAAGATGGAAACCTCGCAGTTACCGATGGTCAGAGGCGTGTTCTATGGTCAACTAACGTCTCTACTCAAGTTCGTGCCAATTCTACTGTCGCTGAGCTTTTGGATTCCGGGAACCTCGTGCTAAAAGATGCCAATAGCAATGAGTATCTTTGGGAGAGTTTCAAGTACCCTACTGATTCTTGGCTGCCAAATATGTTGGTTGAGACAAACACAAGAACCGGAGGAAGGAGCATCACAATAACTTCTTGGAAAAGCCCTTCAGATCCTTCTCCAGGGAGCTACACTGCTGCACTCGTTCTTGCTGCATATCCAGAGCTCTACATTTTGAATAATGCTACGGTGTGGCGCAGTGGCCCGTGGAATGGCCAGATGTTTAACGGTCTGCCAGATAAGTATGCGGGCGTCTTTCTCTACAAATTCATGGTTAATCATGATACCGATGGATCAGTCACCATGTCATATGCTAATGATTCGACATTGAGATACTTCTACTTGGATTACAGAGGATACGTGATCCGGAGAGATTGGAGTGAGGCTGGGAGAAACTGGACGGTGGGGGACCAAGTTCCGTCAACCGAATGTGATGTATACAGAAGATGTGGTGAATTTGCTACCTGCAATCACCGGAAAACCAGGCTGTGTTCTTGCATTAGAGGGTTTAGGCCAAGGAACCTCATAGAGTGGAACAATGGGAACTGGAGTGGTGGATGCATAAGAAAGGTCCCTTTGCAGTGTGAAAGACAGAAAAGTAATGGAAGTGCGGATGGGTTTCTGAGGCTAAGGCGAATGAAACTGCCCGACTTTGCAAGAAGATCAGAAGCTAGTGAACCAGAATGCTTAAGGACTTGTTTGCAGACATGTTCTTGTATAGCTTGTGCTCATGGCTTAGGTTATGGTTGCATGATTTGGAATGGAAGCTTAGTTGACTCACAGGAGTTGTCTGCTAGTGAAATGGATCTTCATGTCCGTCTTGCACATTCAGAATTCAGTTAAGTATTATTCCTCAACTTCTCTCCTATTATTACTTTAACTGATTGCAGCTTTACTAATTGTGGTATTTCCTGCAACTCTCTACTAGAAACGCCGGACAGAGTACCGGTTATCATCGGCACATCATTGGCAGGTGGTATTTTTATTGTGGCAGCTTGTGCTCTTTTGGCACGACGGTTTGTCAAGAAGAGAAGAGGTCAGAGTTTAACTAAACTTATGTCTTCTTATAAGCAGTGGACATTCTGGTTCTAACAATATTTTGGATTCGTTCTCAGCTACAAAGAAAGGAACAGACGCAGAACAAATTTTTGAGAGAGTAGAAGCTTTAGCTGGTGGTAATAAAGGAAAGTTGAAAGAGCTACCATTGTTTGAGTTTCAAGTGTTAGCTGCAGCGACTGATAATTTCTGTGTCATAAATAAGCTCGGACAAGGCGGGTTTGGTCCTGTTTACAAAGTAAGTATGACTCTTACATAAAGAGTTATGGCAACTAGAATTTATGTCGACTCCTCTTGAAAAATAATTGGTTGCAGGGGAAGTTGCAAGACGGGCAAGAGATTGCCGTGAAGAGACTGTCACGAGCATCAGGACAAGGGCTTGAGGAACTTGTTAATGAAGTGGTTGTGATTTCAAAGTTGCAACATCGAAATCTGGTGAAGTTACTTGGCTGTTGCATTGCAGGAGAAGAAAGGATGTTAGTCTATGAGTTCATGCCCAACAAAAGCTTAGACTATTATCTCTTTGGTAACTTTTTGATATATTTTTGTTTTCAAAACTCTGTTCCAATGTTAACAGAAGCTAATGTGTTGTTCAGACCCGACAAAGGCAAAACTTCTTGACTGGAAGACGAGGTTTAACATAATCAATGGAATATGCAGAGGTCTTCTGTACCTTCACAGAGATTCTAGGCTGAGAATCATCCACAGAGATCTAAAAGCTAGCAACATCTTGTTAGATGAGAATATGATTCCGAAAATATCTGATTTTGGGTTGGCCAAGATTTTCACAGGGAGTGAAGATGAAGCAAACACCCGAAGGGTCGTTGGAACATAGTAAGTATCTCTATTATAACCATATGTTACACCTTTTTGCCATAAACGTTATAAAACTGAGAAAAGAAATTTGTCATTCAGCGGCTATATGTCACCAGAATATGCAATGAGAGGCCGGTTTTCAGAGAAATCTGATGTTTTCAGCTTAGGTGTTATACTCTTAGAGTTTGTCAGTGGAAGAAGAAACTCAAACTCGCCTCTTTTACCTGATGTGAGTCTCTCCTAACTCTACTCACATTTACTAAAAAACTCTTGAGATTGTTCTCAAGCTCTAAAAGCTTCTCTGTTTTATAGGCATGGTCAATCTGGAACGAAGGGGAGATTAATGCTCTGGTAGATGCTGAGATCTTTGACCCGCTCTTTGAGAGAGAAATACGGAAATGCGTTCACATTGGGCTTTTGTGTGTGCAAGAAGCTGCTAATAATAGGCCAAGTGTTGCTACGGTGTGTTCGATGCTCAGCAGCGAGATTGCAGACATCCCACAGCCGAAACGGCCTGCGTTTATGTCAAGAAACGGCGTTTCAGAAGCAGAGTCCTCTGAGAACCGTGACCTTAAAGCATCCATCAACGATGTCACCATCTCCGATGTCTCAGGACGTTAGAACCTGCAGAGAATCAACATTGTAATCGAGAAACCCTTCTAAGCGTGGCCAGATATTACATCATCTATCTTTAGAGATGGCTTAGGTCTCATACATGCACAAGTACTTTTTTTCTTCAAATAACAAATTCCCACTGTACGAGATCAAGATACGTAAATCAAGAATCATCATTTCTTGAAAGAAGAATCCTTTGAGCTTTTGCTAGTCCGTATAGGAGGAAGTTCGACGGATGCAATAACAGGCTTCTTCTCCGAGCCTTCCTGCGGAAGAGAATGTGTTGAAGATCCAGCTTCTTGATGTTGAGACTCAGGATCCCAAAACTGGTGGTCATGACGATCAGAGTATCTAGGAGAAGGAGCATTCGGGAAACTAACTTAACTGATTTTTGGGAGTGAAATCATCTATATATAAATCCCTGTCATTGAATCTCTCTAATATCTCAAAGCTAATACCACTAATTTTTCTTTAAAATCCTTCAAGTTTATCTTAATTTGATTTTAAGAAAGATTTATTTTGTTTCGAATAGAGTGATTCTATCAATAATTTTGGACTTGAAAACCCAAATGACATAACTAAATCATGTCTTAAGAGAACTATAACTAGAAAATTCCACCGACAGAGAAAAAGATCACTGGAATCAAATGCTCTCTACTAAAGAGTAAAGACATTACAAAAGTACACCGAACCGATATGAGGTGAAGAAAATAACGAAACCGGTTAGCTGTTCTATCACAAATTGAAAATACAATAATGTTAATGGGCTAATGGACCGGTTTTATGATCCAGAAAAATACAAAGCAAATAAAATATATATATATATAGTACCATAGCTTTTTTTTCTGTCTTGTCTCACAAGTTAGGGCAGGCTCTGTTACTGCTTAGTTCTTTTTTTTCCTTGAAACTTGTTGCTCGTTGCTGCTTAGGTCTGCCGAATTCGGTAACTATACGTGGTTCTTCTTTTGGTTGATTGGTTGCTTACTAAATCGATTCTTGATTGCTCCAACGTTGAGAGTGACAATGATTCCAATTTTGGATTTGATTTAGGTTTCGATTAGTTAAGAAAAAGAATGCAATTGTATGATCTAAATCTAATCTTTGTGGATTCCTTACTTGATGTTCTGATTCTAAAAGTCATATTTTTAGAGAGAAAAGTGGTATTAGCTTTGAGATACTAGAGAGATTCGATGATGATATGATATTATCTGTTTTACTTTTTAATGAACATATAGGCGAATTTCAAACCATGGATGGGAGAAGATCACCACGGCAACTAGAGAGATTCAATGAAAATATGCATCTATACAAACTTTCTTTGATAGCCGCATTTCATGATAAACCTTCAAAATTTAATAAGTTTTTTAAGATCATGAGAGATTTGAAGGATGATAGCTAGGCTAGGTATGAGAAAGTTTCCACTCCTAGTCTAAAACAAACAAGAAACACAAATATGTGAATTGATCCTCATGTTACTTGTCTTTTTTTAGAGTCAATAATAAATGATATATAGTTTTATATATCAATATGTGAATTGATCCTCAGTTATATATTTCAATGATAGTTTTAGCAAAAAAAAAAGGGATTATATATTTCAATAATAAATGACGTAACCAGTAAACTACACGTCGATCAATCAAATAAATCAAATTTACTGGTGGTTTAAGTTAACGGCATTTAACCAACATAAACCGGTCAAAAATCAAAAAAAGATTTTCTCGCGGCCAAAATTCAAAATTTGAGGAGAAACGAAATGGAGTTGCGCAAGTTGTCAAGAAGAACAGAGCACGAATGCCTTGGATTTACAGGAATGGAGTTGCTCAAGTTGCTCACCCAGTCTTCAAAAGCCTCTTTAATAAGAGAGACGAGTAGCACCATCGACAGAGGAGCCACATTTGTTATTGGATTTACAGGGCTCCAGGAATAAAACAGTTTATGTTACACTTTACTGACTGAAAACTAACAATATAAGGGCATTCTAGGGACAGTGGCATCAGAGATTCAGAATCATGGAATAAATGAACCAAAATTACAGTCACTCTGACATCTACACGACCCTACAAATTCGTTTTCCATAGTCCATACCATGGATCAAATTAAGTTGTGACTAATAGATCAAATTCACATTCTCACATGGTTAGGAATACAATTGTTACGTTTGCTTTATTGCCAAGTCTTACCAGAGTCTGCATCAAAAGCCCACACGCTTGTGACGGGCCCACTTTCTTTGTACCCTCACATTTAGTCCAGATTTATAATTTTAATTTGGATCCTTGATCATCCACAAGCCTTTGAAAGTTGAAACTCTCTTATGATTTTTATCCGCATTTCTGTATAAATTGTGACATGTTTATCTAAACCATAAAAGATTATGTGTTCTAAAACAATTCTAAGATAAGCAAACAGTTGTACGAATTCATATATTCAAATTTGTATTATGACGTAATACATAGCGTCCGATTGTACGTAACGTATGGTGGTAGAGAGATTTTAGCGATAATTATAACGGTTTTATGATGTTATATCAGTACTTATACATAATTTCATCATTTAATTATGAAGAGATTATCATTCTTTCCATTTTTTTACAAATATATAATATATGAATTATTTTTCTTAAATACAATATTTTCTTCTCTCATTTTTTTTTGGCAGAACTAAATTTTGTAAAATAAATAAATTATCACATCATCTTAGTGTGCTTAAGTGCTTTAAATGAAACTCACGGCAGTATGACTTCTATGGTATCCATGTTGAGTTGCAGGCTTGCAGCCCTCTGTTACTCGGGAGAACAATCTCGATTCTGGTAATTTGTTTCATCTAACATGTTTTTTTTTTTTTTTTTTTTTTTTTTTTTTTTTTTTTTTTTCCCCCNAGTTCTTATTTGATCTTCTTGATGCAGCTCCATTACCAGCACCAAAAATGGTGCAAGTGCTCGCTTGGTGCATCTTTTGGATTTGGAAGAAAGCTTGAGTCCTCCTTAAGGCAAAGTTCCCTGAGGTGCGTTTTCACGGTGGACATTGTATTATTCTGTTTTGCCACTTGTTTTATTCTTTAAGTCATGTGTATTAATTTATAGAATTTTAACTCTAACTACAAGTTGAAAAAGGTTAATGGGCTAATGGACCGGTTTTATCATCCAGAAAAAGGAAAAAAAAAATATATATATATATAGATAGTATCGTAGTTTTTTTTTGTCTCGTCTCAAAAGTTAGGGCAGGCTTGTAAGTTCTTTTTTTCCCTTGAAACTTCTTGCTCGTTGCTGCTTAGGTCTGCCGAATTCGGTAACTATACTTGTTCTTCTTTTGGTTGGTTGCTTATTAAATCGATTCTTGATTGACAATGATTCCAATTTTGGATATGACGTCACATCTTTTTTCGTTTTCCGGTTGGCAAATAGATTAATCAAAATCACGATAACAAGTTTGGTAGATACAACTTCATTCCGGTGATCTCTACTTTTTCCTTCTAAACGACTATATTATAGGGATAACATTTCTGGAAAGGGAACTCGCTGGAAAGCTCGTACGCTTCTTTCTTTTACCTATTCTCACCTCGTTCTAACTTTTAACATACTATCTAAGTAATAAAATACTTGTGCGAGGGCCAAAAAGGGCTATGAAATAAATCATGAATAATATTTAGATATCAAGATATGTTGAAAATGATAAAGTTCGTGCAAAGCATAATTACAAAAGAGAAAGACTAAGAGAGAAAGATACATTGACTGACCTCCATTATTTAGTCTTGGCTGCTTTGTTTGTATGTTAAATTTTCGAAACCGATTATCTTAAAAAAAAAAAAAAACTATTATATTTATGGTACCTACAAAATATTCTGAATCTAACGGATGCATGCAGCAATGATTAATCAATATAGTTTTTAGTCTTCCTTTTGTGATCCTACTTTCATCTTTTAGTTGTTCTAAAAGCTTTTCTAGATTATGCCAAACCTTAATCATTTCTCTTTTATTATATTTTTTTTTATATTGGTAAACTTTAATTAATGAAAATCCTTTAACAAAAAAAAAATGTTTATAAAGACCAAAAAAACATTTGTGGCAAAAATATATGTGTATAAACAATTGAATCTACACTGTTGGATCACAAAAAGAAAACGAACACATTATTGATAAACTCTCTAAAATCAAATTGCAATCGTGTCACTATCCAAGAGAGTTACATATAACAATTAATTAACGGACATTTAAGGTGAACAATAATTGCATATCAAGTGCAGTAAAAAACAAAAATTGCATATCAAGTTAAACAATAATAAAAAAAGAAAAAAACAATGTGGTGTTGAATTGTTGCTGAGGCGTAATGCTTAATCAATACGAACGTATGAAAATATGAAGACATGTTAAAACCGAATAAGTTCAAACCCAAAATATCCAAACCGAATAAACTGATAACCAAAATTATTTAAACCAAACCAAAAATAAAGTAAGTATGACTCTAGCTATTTTTTATTAACCAAAAAATTAAAAACCAAAATATCTAAACTGAAATCGAACTGATATCTAGATTTAACACTCCTTAAAAGCATCTCCATATACCTACCAATACCATACTATTATGTTTGAATCTAACTAAGTTATGCTGGTTTTTAGTTTTTTTATTGCCTTGATTGTTTGCAGATTCTATTTTAGTTTTTGGTTTTTGTTTTCTGAAAAACTATTTTTTTTTCCAATCATGATTATCATTATAGTTAAATTGATTCTCTAAATTTTAGGAAAACTGGTTTTTCCACATTTTTACCATTTTCTTCACAAAAACTAGAATCTATGTTTTTTGAGTTTTTCCCAACAATTTACGGAGAGATTTATTTTTCATTCATATATTTATTTATTTTGAATTGCTGTGAAATCAACTATTTCTCAGGAGTTTTTTTACATCAACATTTTTTGTTTAAGAAAAAAAAACTCACACGTATAATAAACACACACCAAAAAACTGATAAACAGTGAACATCTCTACAAATCAATTGGAATTTTTAAGGTAATTTTAGTCAAATAATTTATATTGTTTGAAACTAATATTTTACTGAAAGTTTAGGTAAACTTAAGTTTGTTAGTTATAACTGATAATTATTATCCATATGGCTGGCAAAGATAGTATTATACATACATAACGTAAAATAATATTAGTTTTTGATATTATAATGTAAATTAGTATTACAGATATGGTACGTTAATTTTTTCCCAAAAAAAGGTGGTATGCTACATAATAACTAAAGATTTTGATTTAGAGTAATGTATTTGTTTATAAATAAGTTTTTGGTATTATTTATTATTTTTGTAAGGAATAATATTTTCTATATTAATAAATTCATAGTTTTATTTTTATGAAAAAAATGTAGACAAAAACCAAAAACTAAATAAGTCACACCATTCAAGTTTCCAAAAAAAAAAAAAAATCTACAGTAAAATCAAAATCAAAAACAAAAATCTAAAATCAGAAACTAAAATCCAAAAATCAAAATCCAAAATCTAAAAACCAGCCAAACATTCATGGCATAAATCATAAATGTTCTAGTTTCTGAAGAAAACCGAACTGAACCGACCTAAGAAACCGAATGGCCAAACATCCATAATTTTGAAATTAAATCCGGAAACCCCCCAAAATCCAAACGCAAAAATCCTAAACGTTTTCTGTTTTTCTCTACCCAAGTTTCTTCTCGCCGGTAGAGATCATCATCACGCACATTTATCTCTCCAAAGTCTTAGGAGTGAATCGAGTGATACTGTCACTGGGAGAAGAAACTCAAACTCGACTCTTTTACCTGATGTGAGTGTCTCCTAACTCTACTCACAATTTACTTAATTCTACTGAGATTGTTCTCAAGCTCTTAAAAGCTTCTCTGTTTTATAGGCATGGTCAATCTGGAACGAAGGGGAGATTAGTGGGCTTGCAGATGCTGAGATCTTTGAGAGAGAAATACGGAAATGCGTTCACATTTGGGCTTTTGTGTGTGCAAGAAGCTGGCTAATAATAGGCCAAGTGTTGCTACGGTGTGTTCGATGCTCAGCAGCGAGACTGCAGACATCCCACAACCGAAACAGCCTGCGTTTAAGAACAGTGACATTAAAGCATCCTCCATCAACGATGTCTCAGGACGTTAGAACCTGTAGAGAATCAACATTGCAATCGAGAAACTCTTCTAAGCGTGGCCAGATATTACATCATCTATCTTTAGAGATGGCTTAGGTCTCATACATGTACAAGTACACATTTTTTTTTTCAAATAACAAATTCCCCACTGTACGAGATAAAGATATACGAAATCAAGAATCATCACTTCTTGAAAGAAAAATCTCTTGCGCTTTTGCTAGTCCGTATATGAGGAAGTTCCACGGATGCAAGTTCAGGCTGCTTTTCGGAGCTTTCCTGCGGAAGAGAATGATGCGTGGAAGATCCAGCTTCTTGGTGTTGAGACTCAGGATCCCAAAACTGGTGGTCGTCATGACGATCAGAGTATCTAGGAGAAGGAGAGCTCGGGAAATTTTCAGCGCTTCGGTTCTTGAAATTGTGAAGGAGATGGATCGGAGATGAGCCATGAGTTGGCGTGGTTGGACGGCTAGAGTAAGGTGTGTTTGATTCAGAGTGTCTTTTATGTTTCGTCTCCTTCTTTGCTGTGTGATGCCACTTCTTTAGCGCCGTGGCTACTCTTTCGTTGAATACCGTTGGCTTCATTGTAGTACCCATCTACACACATTTCATCAGCACACACAATGTCAGAAAATGACCAAGACCCTATAAAAAAACCTGGTATTGAATCTCACTGTTGTGTTAGTACCTGAGTGACAAGAGCATAGAGTGGAAGAGTAACATAGCTGCAAAGTATCTGTACAACAGCTCTGCAAGATTGATAGTAGAAAAGGTTAAAAAGGTTGTTAACTTTATCCATTCTCAGAATCTAACAGTCAAGTTTTATGTTAGCTTACCCAACTAAAATTCTAATGACCACATCTGCCCTACTTTCATGGAAACAATTCTTGAGATTGAATTCATACTGCAAATACCAACAAAAAAATCATGACATAACAGTTAGTATTGCCTCTGAGAAAGAAGGAATGTACGTGAAGAATGTGAAAATGAATCTCTCTTACCGTACTCCAAGCAAAGAAGGCAAGTTGAAATGCATTCTGCAAAGTGAATGGTTTTTTGCTACTCATGAGTTTTAAGGGACAAGACAAAAAAAAAGATAAACAGAGCTGTGGAAGAAGATTGAAATCTACCGTGAAAAGAACCAAATGGATGAGAAAAAGCATGAATCTTGGCTTGCCAAACCAGAAGAGATCGTCACCGGGCTGAACCACCGGGGCGCCTCTCACCACGTCGCCTTTCTCTTGGATTCTTAGACCTAATTTGGTTATAATGACTTGAAGCTTTGTTCCAACTATCAGAGTCACCTGAAAAGATTTACATTCACTCAGGTTTAAAAGAAAAGGCGGCAGAAGGACAAAAATTCCAAGAAATGTTTAAAGAGTTTGTTGTACTTACAACTAGCGGAATGAAAGGTAACCAGAGGTAAGAACGCAGTCCTGTTTGAAAATAAAGACAAATGTCAGTTTTGTTTCGAAAACATTGATGTGCTTCTGCGAGGTAAGCAATGAGCGTTACCGTTTGTATTGGTCAAGAGGAATAGCACAGCGACAAACCAGATAACCGGACTGCATAAAGTTTTGCAAAGATTTTAAGACAAAAATAGGATTTCATGCAGATTATACAAATAGTCATTAATTTTTTTTAAGATACAAACCTGATTTCGACAACGGTTTTGAAGTCTTCCTCTAATGATCTCTGGATATACTTGCGGAAATCGAATTTTACTTGGCTCTCAGGTGCCAAATGCGCCTGAAAAAAGGAGCTTAGTTAGATCATTGTCTCCAGAGATAATTAGTAAGAGTTATTATAACACACAGCAGAGGAAACAAAACAAAAAGATCACTATAAGTTTTTCCATACCGTGATGAAACCATGGCGCAACGCTAAGTAATCAACTTTGGTGACAGATCCAAAGAACTGTCTGAAGAAACACACAAACCATAGCGTAACACTCGTCTTGCTCCAGAAACTGAGATGTCTTCGCCCGAAAGATGTGTCCCTCGCAAACCTGAACCTCTCGGGATCTGCATAACAAGAATGCATTCACTCACCATAAACTTTCCTATTTCTGTCTTTACTCAGGTTTAATATTACGTACCGTTGGAATACTGATACTCTATTGTCTGAGTCTCATCCTCCCACTGCTTCCACCTCCTCATCTGAAACACTCAGGAAAACAAAAGGTCAAATCTTTTGCATACAAACTTTCTTGATTCTCGGAATTCACAAGAGAAGTTAACTAGTTACCTTGGTCTTTCCGAGAGCATAAGTAACAATGCAGTAGATAACATGAACCACCGCGAGAACGAAGATGAATATATGCAGCTGATGGACTCCATAAGCAGATACAAAAGCCACTTTCCCCTAAGACAGAACAACAATCACAATTAAAAAAAAATAAAAATTGGTCGGTTTGTCAAATGTTTGTATAGGAGGTTCTTATGAGATTTACCTTCGTTGCGCAGTTGTCATAACCTTTGCTTAAAAATCGCCTAGGGATTTCAGATTGAGCAAACTCAAGAAGAAGTCTTCTACCGGATTTTTCACCATCGCCTTCATCTTTTCCGGTGTCTTTCTTGCCGTATTTTTTATCCTCTTCCTCCTGGCTGCAAGGGTGCATCGTTGAAGCAATACTCTTGGAGATGCAGATATTTGAGATTGTTGTTTGTCCGACTGTTAGGAGTAGTGATATGAATCCCAGCAGCATAAGCTCTGAATATTCAAAAAAAAAAAAGTTATCGTTTAGTATTTAAAACATAAAGCTTGTTAATGGATGGAGTTAGGTAGCAAAAGATGTTTAAGAGAAAAAAGTTCAGCGCTTTCAATCCTACCTGCTTTGATCTTTTCAAGAGCTTCATAGAGAGCATTCTTGTGCTTCTTCTTAAACCACTGGCAAACAAATATCAGATTTAGTCATAACAGAATAAGGAACAGAGCACAAAGCAGGACAAGAAATTGAAACTAGGAAAAAGGAAGCTTAGAGAAAACATAATGGCAGCTAAAGAGTAAACAGATCAGGAAGATGAACAAGAACACGAAAAAGAGCAAGAAGAATTAAAAACCCACCCCAAAAAAAAAAAAAAAATTGAGCAAGAAGAAGATCTCAACAAAAGAAGAAACAGAGAAAGAGCACGAAAACATATGGACAAATCAAGAAGATGAGGAAAAAGGTGAACTTACGGTTCCAATCTTGTGAATCGATTTTTCGATGACAATTGAGATAAATAGTAAGACGAAGCAAACCACAGCTACTGCCCAAGTAGAGGTCTGCTCTAAACTTCGTTCTTTTACTTGATTTTCCATTTTAGAGCTCATTTCTAAGAGAGAACATAAAAACCCCAAATGACTTTTTTTTTTTTTTTTTTTTTGAGAAATATAACTTTCGATTTAATAGAAGAAAGAGAAGGAGAAAAGGAGAGATAGAGAGTTTCGTGTTCTTCTTTTGCTCCCTACTTTTAATTAGTACGAGACGCAATTTTGAATGTCATAATATAGAGGCATGAGAAGAAGGATGAAGGATGAAGGATGAAGGATGAAGGATGAAATAGACGGAGAAGAAGAAGATAAGACCCGCAATGAGAGACTGGGTAACTACAAGGCTTCTACGTCGTCTCTCGGAGAACTGTTCAACGTCTTTGACTTTTTTAATGTTCCTCATGTGACGACTTTTCAATTATCACCCTTCTTTTTCGAGTGCAATTTCGCCAAGTGGGTCAATCATTTTTTTCTTTTTCTTTTTTCATTTCACGTCACATCTTTTTGGTTTTCCGGTTGGCAAATACATTTAATCAAAATCACGAACAAGTTTGGTAAATAACTAAATATTTCATTCCGGTCTCAGACTTTTTCTTTTAAACGACTATATATTAATATAATATGTCATTTTAATTTTGGTTCAGCTCGATTTGGTTTTAGTTTTAAGTTTTTAACTAAAAAATATCCAGGCCGATTTGGTTTTAGTTTTAAACTTTTAACTAATATCTATTCAGGGAAAAATGTACTGGATCAATAATTAACTTTTGAATTTGATTCGTTTGTCGTCTAGTTTTGTTCTATATTCTTTGGGTATATTAATTTTTTTCCCTATTCTGGTTGTATAATATTGAAGTTATATCAATGGCCACTTGAGATTTATAAAATAAGGATAACGTTACCAAGATGGCCTAATGAGAACTCGCTGGAAAGCTCCGCTTTTCCCTTTTTTTTTTTNTTTTTTTTTTTGTCTCACCTTTTGACAACTTGTTTTAACTTTTGACATACTATCTAAGTAACAAAATACTCAAATACTTGTGAGACTAAGCCTTGGTTTTAAAAAAAGAATAATAACACTTGTGAGACGGCGAAAAAGAAAGATGAAATAAATCATGAATTAGACCCCAATAATAAATAGATGTCAGAAAATTCTGAAGATGGTAAATTTGGTGCAAAGCAAAGCATAATAATTACAAGAGAGAAAGTCAGAGAGAGAGAGACATTGACTGCTCCATTATTCAGCCTTGGCTGCTTTGTTGGTAAATTGGTATGTTCAATTTTAGAAACCCGAATTCGTTAAGAAAAAACTATTATCTTAATCGTACCTACAAAATATTCGGAATTTTTTTGATAAAGACAAAATATTCGGAATATAACGGGTGCATGCAACAATGATTAATCAACATAGTTAAACCCAAAAATGTGAAGTGGGAAATATGTGAAATTAGCTGACTTTCCACTAGCCATCGTCGATGCTTATTCTTAATTTAATCCCCAGCAAACTAAAAAAATAAATATATAATAAATCTCCGGTAATTATCTTAAACTTAAGAGTGGTGCACTGGTGCTTACTTGACACGTGATTAGACAATGTGACTGACAGAAAAAGAAAAAAAAGATTAAACATCTAAATATGGACTGCAAGTTAACATATCTATATATACAAAATTTAATTATAATATCAGATCAAGCTAACAAAAAAGAATTGAGGAATCAATGATACACGTTTATAATTTTTCTTCTTCGTTGATATACGTTTATAATTTTCACCAGACGGGATCTAGCTATGTTTATGAATTTGCTTATTTGCATGCATATAAACTATGGAGCGTGGATTAGCTATACTGTGAAGCACTGTGAAGCAGTGGCGGAGCCACGGCTGTTGCCCCCAATGCTTTCTAAACATGCCATGTTAATTCGTTGATAAA